>PVJS01061919.1:0-10867 GCA_004027185.1 Glis glis | reverse complement strand
TCCCCTCTTTTTTTTTTTTTTTTTTTTTTTTTGCGGTACCGGGGATTGAACCCAGGGGCGTTCTACCTCTGCGCTACGCCCCTGGCCCTATTTTTTATACTTTATTTTGGAACCGGGTCTCACGAAGTTGTGGAGGGCCTCACTAAGGAGAGAGAGAGAGAGAGAGAGAGAGAGAGCTGAGGTTGGCCGCGAACCCGGACCCTCCGGTCTCCGCCTCCCAAAGTACTGGGATTACAAGCGTGCGCCACCACGCCCGGCTCCTTCCCACCTCTTGATGGTCAGCGATCCTCAGAGGCAAAGGGCATGTTACCAGCCCAATCTGAGGGCGGACAAGGCATAGAAGCCAATGATGGGTGAGCCGAGACACATCGCTTGTTTTGTTAAAGCAGCTCCCTCGATAACTATTTCTTGGGAAAATCTAATAGAGAGCCAGGTGGAACTACTTGAAACAATCGAACCCACGTGTGCTCAAAACTGTGTCATAACCTACATGCACTGATTCAGAACAACCTTGCTCCCAGTGTACCCCAATCAGTACACTCAGGTCCACGATAGACATTAATAAACACAACGAAGGCTAGGAAATAACTGACAAGACAGCGTGCACAATCCATTTCGCCCAGCTCAATTCCTTTCTTGTGATGAGCTAGGGCATAAAACGACCAACAAAGAAACGCAGCCCTCCTGATACAGCCGGCTGGTCAAGTGCAGCGTTCACCTGAGCATGAACTTTCTGGGCCGAACATTCTGGAAAGTGATATATTTTTATAATCCATGTTGTCCAAACCACACTTTCCAAACATCATGAGAAGCCACTGTGCCATTGGGCAAGGGCTACGGTGGCAGGAGTCCTACGAGCTGGGGCTTCCCAGCAAGTCAGACAGCCAACAATCTCATTAGATTGGAATGTATCCTTTTCAAAATTTGCCTTTCCTATTCCCCTTCCTTTAACTCATCCAAGAAGGGGTTATTTGAACTCAGCAGCATGCAGCCTTGTTGTCTGAAATTAACATATTTCAAAGAGCTAAGCCTCTTACTAAAGTGCTGAGAAAATGAGATAGAGAACAGGCCTGCAGAAGCTCCAAATGCGAGGTCCAGAGGAGTGGGAAAGCCCTTCTCCCGTGGCTGCATTTTCCCTTCCTCTCTCGGTCTATCCCAACATCACACTCCTGCTTCTCTCGTCTTCCAACAGCACCACTGTGTCCTGCCACTTTTGTGTTTTGGTGCAGTGGAGATAAATTTTAGCATGACACCTTTTCTTGGCTGATCCTGAGAAATGCTTTTCATGTGGCTTTAACAACATCTGTCCCTCCTGCCATTTTGTTTGAATGGTAGAAAATGGGACACATTGTCCCAAAGGATAGGACACGTGATGATAAGAGAACACATGTTTGAATTCCTTTTCATTTCTTCAAAATCAAAGGAGGTTTGGATCCCAACCCAGCCGGTGGGGTTCTTTGGAATCAGGGCTAGACTTGGGAAAATAAACCCAAAATTCCAAGAGGTTCCCAAACTGGAAGTCGAGCCGAACAGAAAGCAAAGTGACTTCCAAATCGCTTGGAGGGCGCTGGAGGCTTCCCTGTGCCTTGGATGTAAGATCAACTGGCACAAACTCCCACTTCCGGCAATCTGGAAGACTCCTTGGTCAGCCCCACAGGTCCTGTTCCTGCTCAGAAATGCGCCTTCCGCTTCTTCCTAGATAGTATGAGAGTTGACTTCCTCACGTATTTTTTCACTTTCTGATAGTTTTTTTTTTTCTGGAAGATTCCATGCATCCTTTCATGTATGGTTCACAGCATTTCTCTGCCTTCCTCCTGGCCCTCTGTGTTAATTCCTTTCTCCAGGAATCATGGCTTATGCTTTCTCTGTCTTCCAGAAGGACCCCTGTCCTGCCAACCCCTTCAACTGATCCCTGCTTTTTCTCATGGCTCCGTCTTCTGCTTCTTCTGCCTCATCCTACCTCACCTCTCATTCTAGCTGAAAAAGCAAATTCTCTGTCTCTCTTGTTATTTGGAATCAAAAAGAACTGAAGAAATTGCCTACCCAGGTGTGGTGGTGCACGCTTCTAATCCCAGTACTTGGGAGACTGAGAGAGGAGGATCGCAGATTCAAGGCTAACCTCAGAAACTTAGCAAGACCCTGTTAAAAACAAAAAGGGCTGAGGGTGTAGCTTGGAGATAGGATGCCCCTGGGTTCAATCCACAGTACCAAAAGAAAAAGAAAAAAAGAATTGAAAGAATTGCCTCAGAGACCTATTGCTGCTCACAGCTTGCTCTGTGTGTGCACACGTCCATGTGTGTGCATGCGTGTGCACATGTGTGCATGTATGTGTGTATAGATGCATATGTGTGTGCACACGTGTGTGCATGCATGTGCATGTGTGTATGTGTATGTGTGTGCATGTGTGTGTGCATGTGTGTGTGCATGTGTGTGCATGTGCATTGGGGCAAAAGCAGCTAGGATGCAGCTCATAGAAAGTGCTCAACATCTGCATCACACTCCATTGCTTTGATGCCCTTGAATTTCTTCACTTTTTCTAGTAAACAAATGTTGGCCTTCCCTTGCTTGGGGGCGGAACGTTGGTCTCGCTCATAGCCCTGCTATGAAGTTCTTAGTTCCAGGGTCTGTTTCTGTGTGCAAATCTCAGCTCTATATTTTGCTTAATTGTTTATGTTTTTTGATTCAATTTCCTGGTCTAAACTGGTAGAGTTCGCCTTTCGCCTAATACAGTTGTAATACTTTCTAAATTAAGGGCTGGCAGTTCCCAAAATACAAACGCCACATTTATGAATGTCCTTTACACACACAAAAAAGGCTGGCCCTTTTTGCTTCTGGGTGGTATCATCAGAAGTGTCAAGGGAATTCTCTCTTTTCCGTGAAATTTTGGCAGTAGGAGAGTTTCTCGCATGGGGCTTTTTGAATGCGGCCTAATTTCCCACAGAAACCATTGCACATGGTGGTCTAGCTCCCAGACCAACCCACAAAAGCCCATTTAATCCATAAGGTAGCTGAAAATGAGTGAAAAAATATAGCAGATAGGCCAGGCGTGGTGGCACACGCTTGTAATCCCAGTACTTTGGGAGGCGGAGACCGGAGGATCCGGGTTCGCGGCCAGCCTCAGCTCTCTTGCTCTCTCTCTCCCTGTCTCTTTCTCTCTCTCTCTCTCCTTAGTGAGGCCCTCCGCAACTTCATGAGACCCGGTTTCAAAATAAAGTATAAAAAATAGGTCCGGGGGCGTAACGCGGAGGTAGAACGCCCCTGCGTTCAATCCCCGGTACTGCAAAAAAAATAAAAATATAGCAGATAAAATGATTTTGCTGAGGTATAGTATTTCATCTTTGTTAGTGGCTAAGTTTGCATAGCCACATTTAGTACATTTATTTATTTCTATGGGAAAATGTTTGCTCCAGCTTCAGAAAACTGATTTACTAACAAACTCCTGGAAGAAAAATTCGTTCTAAACTTAGAACTTCCTAGATTAGCTGTAGTTTTCAGCACATATTTCTCCTTTTGTTTACACAGTCATCTGGGGACAGCTTTCCTGAGCCAGGCAAGGCAAAGTCGTGAGGCCCGCACCTGTCTCGTATGAGCCACCCAGGTGTCCGGGGGCTGGTGAGGGAACCTCTGTAGCCAGAGAAAGGAGTTTGGGTTTCAACTTGGAATGAATTTTCTGGATTGCTTATTAAAATTCTGTCGTCACTCTGCCAATGTAGAAAAGAACATCAGATCACTTTTGTAAACCAATTCTCCCTCTATACCTTCTCCATCATCCAGTTTGCTATAAATGTGTTTTTCTTCTTAAAAAAACAAACAAACAGAATATCACAAACCCAGACTTCCAAGTTGGTGTATCAAAAAGAGTGATCCTCTACAATACACCGGAATTAACAAATATTGGATTCACCTAGAACTCTGTTTCTGCAAAATTCCTGTGGAAGCTGGGTTGATCATATGAAGACACGGGTTTAGGGCCTTTCTTCTGGTCTGTCCACCTGAAGAACTGAGCTGTTTCTTGGGTCTAATTAACGGTAACTGAGAAGGCTTCCTTGTGAATGTGAGTCCCAGGCCAGGTGCTCCAGGGGTGGACACTCGCTAGGGCAAAGCAGCACAAGAGTCAAGGTGCGCCTTCCACTGGCACTGTAGTTCTTTTGTTCACGAGGCTTGTAAGTGGCATTTTATTTAAGTTATAATGACTGGTAGAGAGGGCATTTCCTGATACTTAATGACCAACTGGAGGAATTGTGGGCCTGAGGCAATGCATATAATATGCTATTAAACTCTGAAATTCGAAAATGTAAAGAAAAAATAATTACCTTCTTATGCATGTTACCATGGACACAGGGTTTTGTTTAGAGTTTTAGTCTTTTCTTAGAGGCTAAAGTCCAGTTTAGCAACCAATAGGAAATAAGCATTTCAGTCTCAATTTCCACTCTTTCTTATAATGTTTGACGTTACCTAGTTAGTGTGTTTCTTTAAGAAGGCGCCCATTGCCCCTGAAAAAGGATATGTAACATGTGATATGAATTGCCATAATAAGAATTCATATTTTATTGAACAGTTTGGCAATCAGTATTTCAAATCAGCTAACCTTGTAGATGATCAGGTTCTGTTCCCCTAGAACAGCAGCGACTTTCATACCATTCTTTCCCCCCAAAGAATGATCCATTTTTCAGTCTTTAAATTGTATGCACATATTTTATGATTTAGTGCTAGAAACACTTTTTCAGTTGCATCTATTATTACAGTGCATAACTCAGAGATTAACTTTTAATCACAACGGAGAATATACTTAGAGAAGTACCTAATACTACATAATTGACGTGGTAACCATTTGCTCTAGACTTTTCCAAGTCTTGGAACACAAATTCTTTTCAAACTCTTATGGAAAGGCAGGACTTAATTAAGTTAATTTCACAACACTGCAGAAGTACTGGCCCCAACTCATACAACTAGCTTCTTATTATCTATTTTAGGGATAAAGCAACACTTAGAAAACTTTAGAAACTGAATTTCATCTACGACTTCCAACTTTCTTCCATGAATATTTTTCAAGGTATTAGCAAGATTTATCCACTTTTCTTTTTCTTTTTTTTTTCTTTTTATGCGGTACCGGGGATTGAACCCAGGGGCATTCTACCTCCGAGCTACACCCCCAGCCCTATTTTTTATTCTTTATTTTGAAACAGAGTCTCACTAAGTTGCGGAGGGCCTCACTATTATTTTTCTTTATCATAATGAAGGAGTAACGTAACAAACCCTCATCAAATACTTATAAGAAACACCATTCATTCATTTATGTATCAAGTAAAGTGATTTGAGCTCTACTCTGAGCCAGATCATAGAAACATGCAAATGAAGAAGCTAAGTGCAGCCGGGCGTGGTGGCGCACGCTTGTAATCCCAGTACTTTGGGAGGCAGAGACCGGAGGATCCAGGTTCGCGGCCAGCCTCACTCTCTCTCTCTCTCTCTCTCTCTCTCTCTCTCTCTCTCTCTAGTGAGGCCCTCCACAACTTCGTGAGACCCGGTTTCAAAATAAAGTATAAAAAATAGGGCCGGGGGCGTAGCGTGGAGGTAGAACGCCCCTGCGTTCAATCCCCGGTACCGCAAAAAAAAAAAAAAAAAAGGAAGAAGAAGCTAAGTACCCCCACCCTTGAAGAATCCTACCTGCTAAGGAGTCAGAGATGTTCCTTAAATGTGACACTTCCTCGGAGGTGGGATAGGATGCACTGGACATGAAGCAAGGTGATAACAAATCCAGCAGGGATTTGGGAAGGCATCTCAGAGGAGGTGACATTTATTTTAGATGTGAACTATAAAACACGATACACAACTATACAAACTATTACTATTATTTTGTTTCTTGGCCTCCTCTTCTATTAGGGTACACAAATGGATATATCCCCCAAGAGACTACAACTCAGTTGGATATCAAATAGAAAAATCTAGCTGTGATTATAAAACCCATTTTAATTCATCTTCACGCCTGTTTCACCCTCCAAATATCCATTTCCCTAAACAGTGCTAATTTACATAAAGAACCATGTCCTGACATAGTTGTGACATGCCACATTGACATGGTGACGGTGGGGACGCTAAGAGTCCCTGGGAAAAGCAGATGGACACCTCCTACCGCGCTGATTTCCACATGGACGTGCGATGCTTTGCATCCTCTGTTCCATCCTTATGACAGCACTCCGTTCCATCTTTATAACGAGGAGAACCCGACACCTCTCTTCACATTATTTTTATCTCTAGACATCCAAATCATGCTCCGTGCCAGTGTGATTTATCTGGGTCCTTAGAATCACACTGCAGCAGCTAAAAGCATAGGTTCTGCGTAGGAGGAAAATCCTGGGACCAGAAGAGAATCCATTAGGGAAGGCTGCCTAGACCCCCATGGGTCTGAGAAGACCTTCTGGGGTATAATGAACATATTCACACATGGGATCCTGTGGACAAAAGTGGCCAGACAATATGCAGCATGTCCCTGGAGGTTACCAAAAACAGATTAGCTTCCCTGGAACAGAAGGCCTGGCTGGCTGGGAGTAAGGAGAATTTAGATTTAAAAGATAAGGGCAGGAAGAGGAGCAGATGGCAAATGGCCCTGTCATTAGCTTGAGAGGTGTGGGTGGACTGGTAAATTCCTACTGTCCTCGGGCTCCACACAGCCATGATCTCTGGATCACTCTCTCGGATCCTGACGCTCACCCCAGGAGCCCCTCATCCTACGGCGCTTACCATGTTGTGCCGAAATGATCCGGTTCCACCCGCGTCCCTGCACTGGCCCTGCATCCTCGACTCTGATCTCCTGCCAGCCGTTCTACGTTCCCACGCAGAGCACACGTGAAGGGATCCAGGAAGATGATTTTGATTCGAGTACAGGGACGAGCCTGCAATTCAAGTCAGCATCTTCAGCCTGGTCCACCGCCTTCTTCCCTCTGCACACCCGAGAGCTAGATTTGGCATGACAAGATGGAGAAGCAATGTTGTCGCGATGGTTTGAATGTCACTCCAAAACTCACGTGGAGTCGAATTGCCATCATGGCAGTATGAAGAGGCGGGCCCTGTAAGAGGTCATGAGGACTCTGCCCTTGTGATGGATTGAGGCTGCTCTTGAGGGGTGGGCAGTTATCTCAGGAGTGTGCTGCTGATAAAAGGGTTAGTTCAGTCCAATTTTCTGTCTGTCTGTCCTGCATGCCCCTTCACCCCATGATGCCCTCCGCCGTGTTATGAGACAGTGAGAAGGCCCTCTCAGATGGCTGTGCCAGCTCTTGACTTCCCAGCCCCCAGAACTGTACAAATAAATCTGTTATTTATAAAGTGCCCAGCCTCCGCGTTCTGTGATAGCCGCAGAAAATGGATACAGACAGTTGCTAAGATGGGAAGAGGTCACTTTCAAATTTTTAAACAGTAGCCTTTTCAGTATAAAAGTCCAGGGGAGGGTATAAACGTTTTAGAAGGGAAGAGGAAAGGTACTCCTGCAAGTATTTTGACATCAGCATGCGTATCGATGAGGCAACTGGGAGGGCCGGGCTCAATATTCTCATAGACCAGCTCTCCGGCGCTGGCTGGATCACTGAGGATTCCAGGGGATTCCAGGGAGGAGACTAAGCCCACTGAGGCAGCCTGCGGGCCCAGAAGCTGTGAGTCCTGACTCAGACTCTGACAGAAGCTGGCCAGTCACCTGCCCGGCTGCTTGCTTCTCCTCTCCTCTCCCTGCCACACGCACCCACACGGGTGCAGCCTCCCAGCCCTCTATCATTAAGGCAGGTGTGTGGCGTCCACCTCTCCTACCTGCAAGACCTGGAGAGATGAGGGAATTTGTTCTTACAGTCCTTTAAACCAGGGGCTATTAAAACTGACAGGATCATTCAAACTGTGAAAGGCAGAGCTTATGGATGGGAGGTAAAGGGGGGCGGGAGTGAGCAGCCTTACTTGAGGTGTGGTCTACCTGGGACCACATGCAATGACAGCAGCACGTAAGGAATTAGCTTGCACGATCTTCTAGTAAGAGCTGAGGAGTTTGATCAAGAGTGGAAGAGCTAGTTTACTTGTCTCTGAAGGATTGTATAAAAAGGGGGGAAACATCTCAGCTCTTGACCCAAGTAAAAAAAAAAAAAAAAACAAGGTATAGAGTGTGTAGTGGCACACAACTGTAACTCCAGTACTTGGGAAACTGAGACAGGAGGATCTCAGGTTCAAGGCCAGCCTCAACAACGTAGCAAGACCCTCAGCAACTTAGCGAGACCCTTGTTTCAAAATAAAAAACAAAACAGGGTTGGGAGTGTAGCTCAGAGGTAGAATGCTCCTGGATTTAATCCCCAATACAGGAGAAAGAAAGAAGGAAAGAAAGAAGGGAGGGACAGAGGGAGGAAGAGAGGGAGGGAGGGGAGAAAGAGAGACAGGGAGTAGCTGCCCAACTTCCATTACATCATTTATCTAGAGAATTTGTGCAAACCTATAAAGAAGCTTCCTTAACTCCTTCCTCAGATTGCTAACTTTGGGTCATGAAAGAACTCAGGGACCACTTGGTTCTTTTCCTGAAGGCTCTCAGGATGGAGTTCTGTTACTGCTGAGGCCATACTTCACCTTGAAATGGAAGGGGTCTAGGATGCTGATTTGTCCCGGCACCCCAATGTAAGTGGACACATGAGCGAGCAGACAGCAGCAGGGCGCACCCCAATTCCCTTTTCTGACTTTCCCCGGGGCTCCCCAAACCTCCATAGAGCTTTAAGGGCTGCTATGGGGTGACTATGAAGTCATAATTCAAGAAAAGCCCCACAGGCTTGGATACAAGTGAGTTCTGTTTATAAGTTTTTGCAGTTGCCTGTGGAATGCGGACCTCAGCGTCTATCTGAATTATTGAACATCTGCTTTATCAGTGTGGTTCAGTTTCAAGGACTGACTGGGCTGAAAAGCAAGCCAGGCATGCAAAGGAAGCATAAAACTCTTCAGATTCTGGAAATGAATATATGAACCCACAATTCTCATAAAGTTTCTGACCATACGTCAAGACTCTGAGGAATGCTTGTATCTACTTAGCTCTGGGAAAGCAAATTCTCTTTCACTAAATGGCTTAAAACCAATGGGAGAACTGAAATCAGGGTTGGAAATCTGGCTTCTGAAGTGAGGGCATTCGGGAATTTTCATCAACAGTTCATTTGACTTGCATTATATGTGTAAACTCAATTGACGAATAACGAGACATTCATAAGTATACAGTTTGGTATTAATAAAATGAAGTATTTTTTATAAACAAAGTTTTATTTTCTAGGCCTCACCAGTCCATGAACACAGGTTATCTCATTTGGTAATAATCCAATTTTACAGACTATTGCAGGTCATGTTCCCAGGGAAGGAGTTTGTAAAGGAGTGCTCTTGGGAACAATTTCTGTTGAAAGGAGCTGGGAAAGCAGGGTGAGACAGAGGGGGAAGTTAAGATAGAATGCAGCCTCAGCAAAAACATCAGCCAATCCACATGGGGCCTTTTAGAGTTATCCCAAATAGAGCAAGGGGGTCCAGACTTCTCACTTTCATGGCAACTAGCCATTCAATACAGGTTGCTCCTGGCAGGACATGTGACCTTCATATCACACAGGTGCATTCTATAGATGAGGCAAAGCTCTAGGCCTAGAGCCAAGGGCCATATTCTGACAACGTTCCCAGCATCAGGGACATACAACATTCATTCCTGTAGGAATTCTCCTGAGTAGACTTCCAGAGAGTGCATCAAAGTATCCACTACAGTCCACCCCTTGCAGCTCTTCTTAGAGGTTCTGGGAGTTTCTCCAAGTTAAGAGTGAGCCCCTGCTCCTAATGGGAACCTTTAAAAGAAAGATTGGTGTCACAAATTATAGGTCCTGGTGCTATAGCTGGTTTCAGGGAAATGACTAATACTTCCCTTCTCCCTCCTCTGCTACCCACTGAAGATCTTCCTCACCCTCAACAAGCAGTTCTTTTGATCTCAGTGGTTTTCCCAATGGTAAGGCTGGTCATTCATCCCCGAGAGTGAACTCCTGGCCATTGGGCCTGTTTTAGACTGGTCCACTTTCTTTCAGAACTGGAAAGGGAAGCACCAAGAGGCACCTGACTAGGTCGCCTGGGTGGTGTGTGTATTCTTTCCTTTGCAGTAGATAACAGCATCCCTCTCTCTTCCTGATGATCACGTTCAATGATCCCTTCCAAGACGGTGACTTCTCTTTTTTACCGATTGGCCCCTTGGTGCAAGGAGCACCCATGGACTAGCCACAGATGGAGTTCAGTGAGGATTAGCTACAGATACAGTTCAGATATAGTAGACCTGCTGCGTTTCCCCCTATAGGACCCAAGGCCTTAAACCCCACAGAGCTCAGTGTTTTAGGATTCTTCAGATAGGCCACTGAAGTGACGGTTAGAACCTCTCCTGTTTTTGCTCCTGGTTTTCGAGACTTATGTATTCCGCCCACTGTGAACACAGCGCCATAGACAGGCCTTTGATTTTTTTTTTTCTTTTTGCGGTACCGGGGATTGAACGCAGGGGCGTTCTACCTCCGCGCTACGCCCCCAGCCCTATTTTTTATACTTTATTTTGAAATCGGGTCTCACTAAGTTGCGAAGGGCCTCACTAAGGAGAGAGAGAGAGAGAGAGACAGGGAGAGAGAGAGCGAGAGAGCTGAGGCTGGCCATGAACCCGGATCCTCCGGTCTCCGCCTCCCAAAGTACTGGGATTACAAGCGTGCGCCACCACGCCCGGCTTGATTTTTTAAAAATTTTTTTTTTTTTTTGCAGTACCGGGGATTGAACCCAGGGGCGTTCTACCTCCGTGCTACACCCCCGGCCCTATTTTTTATACTTTATTTTGAAACCGGATCTCACGAAGTTGTGGAGG
>PVJS01061918.1:0-10869 GCA_004027185.1 Glis glis | reverse complement strand
TTGGGGGGCGTAGAGACATTGTGAAATCAAATCCTGTGTTATTTTTCTCCTGGCTCGCTTTTTTTGAGAAGGTTTATGGGCTATTTGGCTGGTGAGACACGATCCCCTCCTAAGAAAATGTAGGTGCTCAGACAGGTAACCTCTGCTGCTACTGTTTTTATTTGTTTGTTTGTTTAATTTTATTTAAAATTTGTTTTTGTTGTACTAGGATTTTAAAAATATGTAATATATTGCAGGATTGATAACCAGGTTCACTGCTCTTTCTTTCTTTTTTTTTTTTCTTAAACAAAACAAAGTTTCATTTAAAATACAATTTAGGCGCCTTTGAAGCTTGGATTTTGGAATGTTTCAGTAGTGGACAGAAATCTGCTGTTGGAATCTTCTAGTCTTCCAGGTTTAATTTGAAATGTTTTTAGTTTTGTTTTCAATTTTTGTGTGGTATTTTATTTCCTTTATACCAATGTCCTTTTGCCATGCTGTTTTGGGTGGCTGCCTAACTCTAGAGAAATTTTTTCTATATTAATGAAAGTTTGGTTTTTAAAAATTCCTTAATGTTTTGCATTTTTAAAATTGTTTTTAAAGAAATATTCTAATTGCTTGCACTGTTACTGTTCTTTGCCAGACTTTTCAGGAGCCAAAAAAACAAATACAAACAAACAAAAAAATACCCAGAGAAAAAACTTTCCTTCTTCCCCCTTCCTGATGATGAGTGAGAAGTGTTGAGAACTTTCGGGGTCAGTGCCCTTCTAAACTCCCCTTCCCCCATAATGCAGCTGCATAATGAGTGCTAAATGCAGCGGTCTGGATTCAGGCACAGCCGCAGCCTGCTTGCAGGTAATTTGATTCTTTCTCTCCTCTCTTTCCATCACAAGACTAACTTGACTTTTCTTTTTAAAAATTTCCTTTCTTTATTCACTTTAAAGGCAACTGTGGGTTTGTCATAACTCATTTTAAAGAATGCATAAATATACCCAGCAAATAATTTCATTAAAGGAGCACTTTTGGGGGTAAAGTTTGAATTGATTAGGATGAACCTAGGACTTTCTTTGGGGATTTTGTTTAGCCATTTAGATAACTCCATTCCTTGCATATATGTCTATAATTAAGTATTTCAGAGTGTGACTTTGGCTTTGTTTTTGTTTTGGGTTTGTTTGTTTCTTCCATTGTGCTACTCTGGCTTAAGCTTTTTCAGGGGTTGGTGTTCCGAATACACAGTGAGCTCACAGTATAAAGACATCAATTAGGAGTTGACAGGTATGGAAAACTAGAGTTTTGAAAAGGTAAAATTAGGCCGTAGGTTATATATCTCTATGTATATGGTAAAAACGCACCGTAGTATTCAGTTGACCTTAGTGCTTCTCTTTTTTGTAGCATAATTATAAAAGGGAAGAGAATGATGGAAACAGGTAATAGCAAGCATTTTAGTTATTTTAGGAGGAATGTAATAACAGACCTAATCATGTTAGCATTTCTGAGACACTAGTTCTGACAAAGAGATAAAGGTGAACAGTTTGAGATTATCATAAAGTCATGGTTTAAACATTAAAAAATTACAGGTTTGAACAGATAGGCTAGAATTTCTGAAGCACAATATGGTTAAGCAGATTAACCAAGGTCATAAAGCCAGTGGCAAGAAGGAATACAGCCTGTCCATGTGATGCTCTTCCTGTTAGTAAGCTGTCCCAGTCCTTTATCTTTCCCCATCCATCTACCCTTTCCTCCTTTCTCCTGTTGTTCCTAAAATTTTAGCTCAATATGAGAGCTGAAACTCTAATATTACATCATTTGGGGAGATAATCGGCTTTCTAGTAGGTAGAATTTCAGTGAAAGTAGCCAGGACCTTTTCAACATATGCGTGTGCGTTATTTTATGCTGTGGTTTTAAATGTCCTATCCAAAGAAACTGTTAAGTTAAAAAAAAAGTCACTAGTTAGCGACTAGGAAATCCTGGCTCTCATCCTCTTTCTGCACAGCTGAAGGAGGGCTGTAATCAGTCATCAGCTTATTGTGCTACTCTAGCTGTGCTTCAGCTGCCTCGTGCAAGAGGAGAGCGATAGTCACTCCTCTAAGCATCTTAAGATAAAGTAATGATCTGCTGAGCTGAAATTTACTTAGGAATCCCAACTGCAGTCCTGCAGAAATATGTAATGTGTACTAAAAAAGGCTCATTCAGGAGACCCTTGTTCCCTTGCTGATAAGAGTGGCCACCATTAGAATGGATGCAGGGTATGGAGATAGGGTATGGAGAGTTTAACAACCTCCATTCTGCTGCCCCCTCGAATACCACTGAGCTGTAAAGAATGGTCTTGTAGATTTTATCGTATTCAGACTTACTAGGTGGACCTTATATAGCATATGTACCTGGCTGCTGTTGTGGGGTTTGGGAACATGAGGGGGGTGAACTGTTGTTGTTTTAGGTCTCAGTCAGACAGACATCCCTGTGCCCAGTTCCCAGAAGCACAGCAGGCCTCTAGGAGCATCCGTGGGAACGGCGCAGCCCAGACTTCACCAACTTCTCCTGCTCAGGCTCATCCCATGTACAGAGGTCAAAAGGGCGGGGTTTGAGAGGGGGAAGGAACGAGAAAGTAGAAGTGATGTCATCGCATTGCCACTGTTGGCTAGCTTTTGGTGCTTATGTCAGTGTTTGTTTTATTTCCTGACCTTTTTTTTTTAAGTTGGTAAAACTGTACATATTTATTTTGGGGTAAAGGTAGGGGGAGGGTGAAACAAAAACAAGCCATTATTGTTATCAGTTCATGACTGGATGCTGTTCCATAATAGATAACATAGAATACATTTGAAATGCAGACCCCAGTGACGAACAGAAACGAATCTCAGGTTTCAACAAGCTGAAACAGTTATGCTGTGTTATTTCCCAGTTCTCCTACAACTGCTATTATATTTGTCACTCTGTCTCCTTGCCCCTGATTTTCTATGTACATCATGTGCATGTACAGCCGAGGAAGTGTACATTTATGGCCAGTCCTTTTTAAAGGACTTTATTACTCTTTTGCAAAAAACAAAAAAACCAACCACCCTGCTTTTATGGGCATACAGATGCTACCCTATTTTAAATGTAGGTGGCGTGTGTGTTCATGTTTTAATGTATTCAGAGTCACTGGGCAATAAGCAGTCCAGAACATTGAAAACTAAAGCAGGTGAAGCAACTACACACCCTTAGTTTCTAGAATGACATTAAAAAAAAAACAACCTCCTATGTTGATGCATCTTCTACAATTTGGGTAGTCTCTGAACTTAAAATTTCTAGGCGTTGTAGGCTACCTAGTTAGAATTGTAAATTATATGTTTATTTGTGGGTTGTGAAGGAAACTATGACAACAGAAAAATGGCTCCTTGAGATGGCAACTGCTGAGTGTCTAAATCTTTCCACTTTCTTTTTAAAAATTTCCCAGCTTAGTGTGACCATTCTTCATACATTGTTTGATTTTCTGCAATTGGGATTTTTGTTTCTGATTTTTGGTGGGGGGTACGGGGGAGACATGAAAAAGTTGGTGCACATGTGAAAATATGAAATGTTAAAGGAAAAAAGTTTTTCTGTTTAGTCTGAACTATAAGCAAGAACTTTTTCTATATACCCTTCTGCTGCAGCAGAGAAATAAACTGGTAGGTGGCAGCAGAGGAAGGAATCCTCCAGATAGATGGCAGCCGACATAAAACCTGCACAGGACAAAGCGTATTCCCTACCGAATGAAGTCGGGGGCAGGAAGTGGAAACAAGACTGAAGAACACTGGATTTTGATTCCAAATGGTAAGTCGTCTGCAACCAAGAATGTGTTTTTAATCTGATTACAGCCTTACATAAGGAACATGATTGTGTGGTAGTGTGTGCAGTTATCAGTGCCTGGAGGTCTTTGCCTTAGGTTGAATTTGACCTAACTCGTATCCTGTCGTTCTTCACTTTGAAAAACAAGTAGCACTATCCCAGTAATAATGGAATAGTTTCTCCTAGAGAATGCTCAAATAAGTTTGGGGTATTGTTTTGTTTATTCATTTATTTATTTATTTATTTATTCATTTATTTTTGTGGTACTGGGATTTGAACATTTGAGCATTCTACCTCTGAGCTATACCCCAGCCCTTTTTTTATTTTTTATTTTGAAACAGAATCTTGCTAGGTTGCTGAGAGTCTTGCAAATTTGCTGAGGCCGACCTTGAACCTGCGAGCCTCCTTTTCTCCTTTCTCAGTACTGGGATTAGAGGCATGCACTATCACACCTGGTGCTCAGATAAATTTGGGATGTGAAGTTACTCTTTTTTTTTTTTTTTTTGCAGTACTGGGGGTTGAACCCAGGGGCATTGTACCTCCAAGCCACACCCCCAGCCCTATTTTTTATACTTTATTTTGAAACCGGGTCTCCGCCTCCCAAGTACTGGGATGACAAGCGTGCACTACCCGGCTCTGTGAAGTTGTTCTTGATAAGACCATTACACGTCTTCTAAGTCAGAACCAGAGTTTACGTAAGCTTTGTTAGCGGAGATCACCAAGATAAAGAATGGGAATAGCAAAAAAAGGTTGTAGTTTTTGGTAATGTAGCTAGTTTGAATACTTTATTGTCACATTCGTTGTTTTTATGTCCTCTTCTTTTTTCTCATCTGATGATAGGGACTATTTAAATCTGTAAGTTGTGTGTGTTTCCCCCCAGGTTCGCTTGAAGTAACCAGTGATCCTTTGCTCTCCTCATTAACAGAACGCATGAAGATAGATTTGACCGTTTTCGAGTGGAGAATGGAATACACAGAACAAGAAATCAGTAGCTATAACCTGTTTGATTCAGTGTGTTTTCTAAAATAAAAACACAGTGAACTGGAAATGAAGTAACAGAGCGTGGCTTGTTCTTTGGGCAGCAGTTTCTGCCCCCTCTGTTCTATATGAATCACTTCAGCTGTCTACACTTGATGTCTAGCTCCACACGCATCCTTTTTTTTATTCTTTTCTACTCTTCGCCTTTTGCAAAATGAAACTCTTGAGTTCTTTGGTTCTTCATCTCTCTATAACATCTTCTGAAATGATTGCTTCTTTTGCACATAGTCACTAAAATATGTATTAGATGGGTTTTTCCTGTCCTTTTCTATTGGGGTGCTCTGGCGGATGCTGCTTGCTCCGTAGTCCCGCCACAGATGGTTGCTGCTTTAAGCAGCTCCCTAATAACTATTCCGTTGTTCCTGCTGCAGAAGGTCGCTGCACCAGGCAGCTTCCTGATCAATAGTCTTTTCGTACGATACCCACACGAAGTCTGATATAATAATTTTGGAGAGAATTTAATAATTGGGGGGGTTGGGGAGGAGATCCAAGATGACGAATTCTCCTGCCTTATGTAGACAAGGCCTTTCTTTCTTTTTTTTTTTTTTGTGGTACTGGGGATTGAACCCAGGGGCGTTCTACCTCCGCGCTACACCCCCGGCCCTATTTTTTATACTTTATTTTGAAACTGGGTCTCACGAAGTTGCAGAAGGCCTCACTAAGTAGCTGAGGCTGGCCGCAAACAAGGATCCTCCTGTCTCAGCCTCCCAAGTACTGGGATGACAAGTGTGCGCCACCACGCCCGGGAGAAGGCCTTTCTTATATAGAGGTTCAAACAAAGCAAACAGGAAGAAGATCACAAGACCAGGGAGTGGCAAGGTGAACGTTTCAGGGAGAATAGGAGGTCATCAATGTCCAGCTTTCAGTCCCATCCGGTCCAAGGAAGCTTGTCTGTGTGCAATTTCCACTTAGCATGTACTGTGTACATGTGTTAAGCCAGTCCAAAATGATGGCCTCATTGCGTGGCTAAGATGGCCCCAACACTTTTCATCACACTTTATCTGTCCATTCTAAATAGTTGTTGCTGTATTTTTTTTAATCTCTTTTTTTTTTCAAGCACTGGCCATCCCCATGGCACCCACCACCACCACCACTTCCACGGTTGCTCTTCTAGCCCTTTTGATTGTCATAACTCATTCTCTGCAGTTGAGCTTGAAACGTCCAGAGCAGCTCATGGTTTCCTGGCTGCCTCTTGACTGATGTACTCTCAGGATTTAAATTAACAAGAAATAAATGACTTCAGACCAGCATCAAAACCCACTTTCAGGAGCCATCTTCATGGATGGAATCTTCCTTTTGACCGATAGGAAAACTGCTATTGATGGAAATGTCATTCTTGTAGTTCGCATTGAAACTTGCCTTTCCCTTGCTCCAAAACCTAAATCTTGTCTTTTTATAAAGGCATTTCACAGGCCGGGCGTGGTGGCGCACGCTTATAATCCCAGTACTTTGGGAGGCGGAGACCAGAGGATCCGGGTTCGCGGCCAGCCTCAGCTCTCTCTCTCTCTCTCTTCTCTCTGTCTCTCTACCTAGTGAGACCCTCCACAACATCATGAGACCCGGTTTCAAAATAAAGTATAAAAAAAATAGGGCTGGGGGTGTAGCGCAGAAGTAGAACGTCCCTGGGTTGAATCCCCGGTACCGCAAAAAAAAAAAAAAAGCATTTCACAGGTGTCACTTTGTCTCCTTTCCCTAGTTTTGGCCTCTATAACTTCAGGTCTGAAAAACATCACAGTCTTTTTTCATTTATTAAGAAAATAGCCAGGTGTAGTAGTGTACACTTGTAATCCCAGTACCTGGGAGGCTGAGACAGGAGGATCGTGGGTTTGCAGTCAGCCTCAGCAACTTAGTGAGATCCTATTTCTAAATAAAAAATAAAATAGCGCTGTAAGTGTAGCTCAGGTAGAGGGTCAATCCCTATTACCACGAAAGAAAAGAAGGAAGGAGGGAGGGAGGGAGGAAGGAGAAACAGAGAAAGAAAGAAAGAAAGAAAGAAAGAAAGAAAGAAAGAAAGAAAGAAAGAAAGAAAAAGAAAATATTAGTACCTGTTCTCTAAAGTGAGGAGTAGCTACTTCGCACAATGTACTTTATGGATGTGATTTCTAAACATCACCAGGGGTCTAGGACAGATGCTGTCTCTTCCTGCAGATGATGTGATTAAAGCTCAGAGCAGTTAGCATTTCAGAAGTCACACAGGTGTTAAGTGGTGGATCTGAACCTAGGTTCTTCTGACCCCAGAGCCCATGCTTTTCCTTTCAATCATTTCCTTTTTAGTCTCTTCAACTTCAGATCCATCTGGCACACAATCAGCCTCATTAATATTACTAATAACCACATCCATAGTTAGGATCCAATCAACCATTACTGAATGAAGTGAGCATACTTCTCTAATTAGGTGCTTTTTATAAAATTTTAACGACTTTATTGAGATATAAAGGGCATATAATAAATTGCACATATTCAAAGTGTACAATGTAATTCTGACATGTATATATGGAAAATCAATCATTACCATAATCAAGATAATGAACATATCCATTGCTTCCATATCCATTTTAATCTCTAAAGAGTACTTTTGACAAAGAATGGGCTTTGTAGTCAGATATTGATACAGATTTCAACTTCAATTAATGGTTATATGGCCTTTGGACAAGTCACCCATTTCAAGATGTAGAGGAATATTTGTTTAAAATGGAAATAATTACTTAGGAGGCTAAGACAGGAGGATCGCAGGTTTGCGGCCAGCCTCAGCAACTTAGTAAGGCTCTCTACAACTTTGTGAGACCATGTTTCAAAATAAAAAATAAAATAGGACTGGGGTTGTAGCTCAGAGGTAGAGTGCCCCTGGGTTCAATCCCCAGTACCACACAACAAAAAGGAAATAATTGGTCGGTTGGGGAGGTAGCTCAGTGGTAGAGTGCTGCTTAGTGTGTGCAAGGCCCTGGGTTGGATCCCCAGCACTATGAGAAGGAAAGAAGTGTGCTTAGCTTATTAGCTTAATGTGTAAGAATTAACTATAATACATGTGTGGTGCTTAGGATGTGGTTGAATATTTAATATATTACATCCATTCTGTAAGATTTAGTTACTGAGAACTTTCTCGAAATTACTGTCTTATTTCCACATTTCATTGGTCAAGGAATTCTATATAAGAAAAAAACTTTTTTTCTTCAGACTTTCTTCCCTTTCAGCTCATCACAAAAAATTTCTTGCTCTTGAGCTGGGAAAACTAAATTCCTGTTGTATTAAGGAGTATGTATACAATGTGCCATGAAGAATAGTCTCGGACAGCCGGGCGTGTGGCGCACGCTTGTAATCCCAGCACTTGGGAGGCTAAGACAGGAGGATCAGGGTTCACGGCCAGCCTCAGCTACTTAGTGGGACCCTGTTTCAAAATAAAGAACAAAAAATAGGGCTGGGGGTGTAGCCCTGAGGTAGAATGCCCCTGGGTTCAATCCCTGGTACCGCAAAAAATAAAAAATAAAAATAAAGAATAGGATAGTATGACTATTCAAGATTTATAACATTGTCTTGCTTCCCCCAAAATAGTTAGATATGATTTAGAGATGCATTGTGACAAAATGGAGGATCTGGGTGAAGCAAGGGTTAAACTTGAAGCTGCGTGCCATCAGGCCGTGCACGTTTGCTTAGAGATGGAACCAGGTGGGCAAAGAGTAGACCAAGATCATGAGAAGGTTCCTGGTGTCCTTAAGAAAGACGCAAACTGACTGCTTAGGAAAAGCAGTGTTTCCTGCATAAAGGCAGTCCAGGAAGAAGACCCTGGATCTCAAGATGATCCCGTGGTAAATTTTAGAATGTCCAGGGAAGTTTTTCCCAAAAGTCCTAGAATCGTCTATATTGTAATTATACAAAGTACTTGGATTATTTGTTTAGAAGATAGATGCTAGGGCCCTCACATTAAACTGAATCTTTACTGCTTGTAGCCAGACATGGTGGTGCACGCCTGTAATTCCAGCACTTGGGAAGCTGAGACAGGACTGAAGGTTCAAGAACAGTTTCAGCAAGTATCGAGTCTCTCAGCAACCCAGAGAGGCCCTGTTTCAAAACTAAAAAGGGAGCCGGGCATGGTGGCGCATGCCTGTAATCCCAGCACTTGGGAGGCTGAGACAGGAGGATGACAGGTTCGCTGCCGGCTTCAGCTACTTAGTGAGGCCCTCTGCAACTTAGACCCTGTTTCAAAATAAAGAATAAAAAATAGGGCTGGGGTGTAGCTCAGAGATAGAATGTCCCTGGGTTCAATCCACGGATCTGAAAAATAAGAAAAAGAGTTGGAGGGTGTAGCTCAGAGGTAGACTGTCCCTGGGTTTAATCCCTAGTACCAAAAAAAGAAAAAAGTAAGTACTTTGGCCTTTGCTACCTAATAATGGTCTCTGGATTTTTAAAACAACCCTTTTAAGTTGTAAACAACATTGTTCATAGGTTGTACAAAACAGACGAACTTTTGCTCTAGACGAAGGGGTGTGTTTGATGTAAATTGAATACAGGCGTGCACCACCAACGCCCGGCTCTCAGTGGGTTTTCTTAAAGGGTCTGAGTGGCACAAATCTGGGTGCTGCAGTGCTCACAGTAGACATAGTTCTCAAGAAGAGAATAAGCTGGAAGGTAAAAATCCACTGATACCCCTCCCCTCCTTACTAAAGGGAATCACTGTTGAAATTTTCTTGCATATTGCGCAAATTTTATATATTCATTTATAAACGTTTCTTGACCCAGTGGAATCATGTTATATGTAGTGTTCCATAAGTTCACAATATATACAATGTATCTTTTTTCTTTTTTTTTTTTTGCGGTACCGGGGATTGAACCTAGGGGCGTTCTACCTCCACGCTACACCCCCGGCCCTATTTTCCATACTTTATTTTGAAACCGGGTCTCACGAAGTTGCAGAGGGCCTCACTAAGTAGAGGGAGAGGGAGAAAGAGAGAGAGAGAGAGCGCGAGCTGAGGCTGGCTGAGGCTGGCTGCGAACCCGGATCCTCCGGTCTCTGCCTCCCAAAGTACTGGGATTACAAGCGTGCGCCACCACGCCCGGCTTCTTTTTTCTTTTTGTGGTACTGGGAACTGAACCCAGGAACATTCTACCTCCGAGCTATACCCCCAGCCTTTTCATTTTTTGCTTTGGAAGAGGGCCTCATTAGGTTGCCGAGGGTCTCACTAAGTTGCTGAGGATTTCCTCGAATCTGCAATCCTCCTGTCTCCACCTGTCTCCGCCTCCCAAGTATTGAGATTACAAATGTGTCCCACCACGCCTACCTGCAGTATATCTTGAGTGTATTGCCATACAAGCAGTTGTACTGCTACCTCTGTTTTTAAACAGCTGCGTAAGCCAGGCGTGGTGGCACATACATGTAATTCCAGTACTTGGGAGACTGAGATAAGAGGATCACAGGTTCACGGACAGCCTTAGCAAGTAGTGAGACTCATCAATCTAGTAAGACCCTGTTTCAAGATAAAAATAAAGCCGGGCATGGTGGCGCACGCTTGTAATCCCAGTAGTTGGGAGACTGAGACAGGAGGATCGCAGGTTCGCAGCCAGCCTCAGCTACTTAGTGAGGCCCTCCGCCACTTAGTGAGACCCTGTTTCAAAATAAAGAATAAAAAAGCCGGGCGTGGTGGCGCACGCTTGTAATCCCAGTACTTTGGGAGGCGGAGACCGGAGGATCCGGGTTCACGGCTAGCTTCAGCTCTCTCGCTCTCTCTCTCCCTGTCTCTCTCTCTCTCTCTCTCTCCCTGTCTCTCTCTCTCTCTCCTTAGTGAGGCCCTCCGCAACTTTGTGAGACCCGGTTTCAAAATCAAGTATAAAAAATATAGAGCTGGGGGCGTAGCGCGGAGGTAGAACGCCCCTGCGTTCAATCCCCGGTACCGCAAAAGAAAGAAACAGAGAGAGAGAGAGAGAGAGAGAGAGAGAGAGAGAGAGAGAGAGAGAAAGAAGAAAGAAAGAAAGAAAGAAAGAAAAGAAAGAAAGGAAAGAAAGAAAGAAAGAAAGAAAGAAAGAAAGAAAGAATAAAAAATAGGGCTGGGGGTGTAG
>PVJS01061917.1:0-10866 GCA_004027185.1 Glis glis | reverse complement strand
AGCTCTTCAAGGGTATAGTTCCCAACTTCCAAAAGAAACTTTGACCTAAAACCTGAGCACTGAGCAATGCTTGTACACACACACACACGCGCACGTGCATAGGAGGAAGGAGGGCAAGGATGCCTTTAGGAAAGATCCTGTATCAACACTGCACTCAGGAGACCCAGCCTTTAGACACAGGTAATAGGAACAAGCTGAGCCCAAAAATGAATTGAAGTGAATTAAATTACAGACTCAGTGAAGATGCTAAAGTGAACCCAGGCAGCATATCCTGGCATGCAGAAGAAACAAAAGGAAATTCTTTAAGGAGAAAAACATCCTCAACAGATGTCTTAAAGTTCAGCACAGGTTTGGATAGACCAATTTGGGCTCATATAAGATTGTCAAACAAGCCAGGCATGATGGTGCATGCTTGTAATCCCAGTACTTGGGAGGCTGAAACAGAAGGGCGACAGGTTCTAGGTCAGCCTCTGCAACTTAGCAAGACCCTGTTTCAAAATAAAAAGTAAAATAGGACTGGGGATGTAGCTCAGAAGTATAATGCCTCTGGGTTAAATCCCCAGTACCACAAATGTGTGTGTACATATGTATATATGTATATACATATATATACATATATATATACATAATATGATAATCATGTAAGTAACATTTTTTAGAAAACACAAAAAATGAACTTCCAAGAAGATGGAGTAGACATACTTTTTCTGTTCTTCCCACTAAGTACAACTAAAAAACCTGGTCATTATATATACCAAATATATGAAGACTGAAAGCTAGAGAAAGAAAGAAGCCTGGCTAGGAACCTCAGGACCCAAGAAACAATACGGTGGGTAAACTGCTGGGTCCTTGTTGCCTCATGTATCTGAGACCCGTAGTTAGAGAATCCAGCCCCCAGAAACATCAGTGGGTACCAGGGGGGTGAGGAGAAAGTTCCCACAAAGTCCCATCTCTATAACCAAAATACCAGTAAAGGAGTGTCCTATCAAGACAGAAAACATTTCACACATGTGGATTTCACTGATGCTATGGGTAGGCAGTTGTTGCTGGAACTACCATTCACTCCCAAGAGTAATGAGAAGTCCCACTCTTGGCATGAAAGGGAACTGTGTGAGGAAGCTGGACTTCTACTTCCACTTGTTATTAGCAAGGCAACATCCCTCCTTTGCACTGCCCTGCTAAAGTGGTATTAGAGAAGTCCAGCTCAAATAGAAGGTTTATATAAGATCCAAAATCTTATAATACTAAAATGTCCAGGTTTTGATTGAAAATTATTTGTTTTAATAAGAACCAGGAAGATCTAACAATGAAAAAATAATTGATGGATAACAGAGATGTTAGGATTATCTGACAAAGATTTTAAAGCATCTATTAGGATTTAGAGACGTTCCATAGCCTTTCTTACATGTTATGACTGCTAGTGATGAGTCCTTTTCACTTTCCTTCATGTCAGTGCTATTTCAATGCAATGTCAATTCATTTCCATCATAACAATGCTTCAATGAGCAAACGCAAACACATTTTAACAAATAAAAAAATAGAATGTCTCTGCAAAGAAAAAGAAAGTCTAGCAAAGAAAAAAGCAAATGGGAATTCTTAAACTGAAAACCCCAAAAACCTAAATCAAAATCTCCATGGATGTGCTCGACAGCAGAATGAAGAGAAAGAACAAAGAAAAGAATCAGTGGATTAGAAGACAGGACAATAGATATTGCCCAATATGAACAACAGAGAGAAAATAGACTGAAAAGTAAAATTAAGTGAACCTCAGGGACCTGTAGGACTACAGCAAAAACAAACAGATCTAACATTCACGCCATTAGAATCCTAGATTGAGATGAGGCAGAGAGTGAGGCTGGAAAAGTAGACAAATTAAAAATGGTTGAAAACCTCATAAATTTGTCGAGAGATAGAAACCTATCTACAGATTAAACAGGATAAACCCAAAGAAATTCACACCAAAATACATCATCATAATAAAACTTCTAAAACCAACACAGTGAAAAAAATCTTTAAAGCAGCCAAGAAAAATTCCATCTTACATAATATATAGGGGTGAAACAATTAGGATGATTTCTCATCAGAAATCACAAAGGCCAAAAGAAAGCAACACAGTATTTTTTTCAAGTGCTAACAGGAACTTTCAACTCAGAATCCTATACCTAGCAAAAATATATTTCATAATGAAAGGGAAAACAATATATTCTCAAGTGAAGGAAATAAAGGAAAACTAAGATTTTTCAGTAGTAGACCTACCCTATAAGAGAGGCTAATGGGGAATGGAGGTATAGCTCACTGGTAGAACACATGCTTAGCACAAGCACAACCCTGGGTTCAACCCCCAGCATTCAAAAGAGAAAAAGCATGAAAGGTTAATGGAAATTCTCCAAATAGAAAGGAAATGGCCAGTCTCAGCATGGTGGAACACTCCTGGAATCCCAGTACTTGGGAGGCTGAGACAGGAGGATTCCAAGTTTGAGGCCAGCATATGAACACTTCATGTGACCCTGTTTAAAATAAAAAATAAAATAGGGCTAAAAGTATAGCTCAAAGGTAGAATACCTCTGGGTTCAATCCCCAGTACCTTCCAAAGAAAGAAAGAAAATAAAGAAAGGAGGGAGGGAGGAAGATGATAAAAGAATCAACCTCGGCCGGGCGTGGTGGCACACCCTTGTAATCCCAGTACTTGGGAGGCGGAGACCAGAGGATCCGGGTTCTTGTCCCTCCACAGCTTCGTGAGACCCGGTTTCAAAATAAAGGATAAAAAATAGGGCTGGGGGTGTAGCTCAGAGGTAGCACACCCCTAGGTTCAATCCCTGGTACCACAAAATAAATAAATAAATAAATAAATAAATAAATAAATAAATAAATAAAATAAAAAATAACCTCAAAATATCAGAAAGGAAGAAAGATTATAGTAAGCAAAAAATATGGATAAATACCTTTTTTTTTGTATTGGGGACTGAACCCATGGTCATTCAACCTCCAGGCCACACCCCAGCCAGCCCTTTATTCATTATTTATTTATTTATTTATTTATTTATTTATTTGAAACAGGTCTCACTAAGTTGCTGAGGCTGACTGCAAACCTTGGATTCTCGTCTCAGCCTCCCAAGTACTGGGATTATAGGTATGCACCAGCTGAAGTTTTTTAAAAATATGATTGACAGTTGAAACAAAAAGTATAACATTGTTTGGCATGGTTCTAAATATATGTGCAGAAAATATTTAAGACAATTATAAGTAGAGACATAAAGGTACATGAAAAGAAGTAAGATTTTCTATATGTCATTTTAACTAGTAAAATGCTTTTCACAGTAGACTAAAGATTTTACATACAAAATGCAATACTTAGAGCAATTCCTAAAAAGCTTATTTACACCCCCAAACATAGATACATCAAAATGAAACACCAGACAATGTTTAAATAACCTACATTAAAGAGCAGGGAAATTAACAGCAAAACATAAACATAAAACAAAAAATAAAATGACAAACTTAAGTCCTAATATATCATTAATTTTCTTATATAAGTGGTGTGAATACACCAGTTAAAATAGAAAGATTGAAAGAGCAAATTTTAAAAAAAGTCCAACTATGTGCAAAAAACACTTCAAATGTAATGGCATAGGCAGGTTGAAAGCAAAAAAAGAACTGGAATATATGTATCATGAAAACTTTAATCAAAGAAAGTAGAAGTAGCTACATTATATCAGATATAAAATTTGATGGTAGTCTATAAAATGAACTACTAAAATCTATAAACTATTATAAAATAAACTACTAAAATCTAAACTACTATAAAATCTGATAGTAGTTTGTAAACTTCAGAGAAAGAAAATTACCAGAGACAAAGCAACATTGTATAATAATAATACAATCACCAAAAAGACATAAAAATCTTAAATATGTACTCAATAAAAAAGCAAAAAAAAAGATGAAGCAAAACTGATAGGACCAAAGAAGAAATAGATAATCTACAATTATAATAGTTAACTTCAATATTTCTCAAAAATTAATAGGATTACCAGAAAGATAATCAGCAGATACAGAAGAACCCAACACCGCCATCATGCAACACAATCAAATGACATTTACAGAACACTCCACCCACCAACTGCAGAATCTTCATTACTTTCTGCTAGCCATAGAACGTGCACTAAGATTGACCTGGGCCATAAAAATGTCTCAAAAATTTAAAAATAATTGAAATTCTACAGTGTGCTCTCCAACCACAATAGAATCAGACTAGGATTCGATAACAGAAAAATGATAAGAAAATATCCAAACACTTGGAAACCAAACAACGCATTTATAAATAATCTATGGGTTAGAGAGGAAGTCTCATCAGGTGCAGCAGCACATGCCTGCTATCCCTGTACCTGGGATGCTGAGACGGGAGGATTGTAGGTTCCAGGCCAACCTCAGCAACTTAGTGAGGCACTCAGCAACTTAGCAAGATGCTGTTTCAAAATAAATAATAAAAAAGAATAGACTGGGTGTGTAGCTCAGAGGTAGAATGCCCCTGGCAGAATCCCCAGTACCCCACCACACACACACACGCAAAAGGAACAAAAAAACTAAGAAATAGAAAAGAGGAAGTCTCAAGAGAGTTTTTTAAAGTATGCATTGAGCCAAATAAAAATGAAAATACAATCTATCACAAATTATGAGACCTGGCTAAATGCTGAATGAGAAATTTATAAACTAAATTCATAGATTAGAAAAGAAGAAAAGTTTCAAGTCAGCAATCTAAGCTCCCACCTCAAGAATCTAGAAAAACAGAAAGCGAATAAAGCTTAAGCAGGCAGAAGGAAGGAGATGATAAAGAGAAATCATTGAGAAAGTAAATTAAGGAGGTGGATCCTTGAAAAGAGCAATAAAATTCACAAACCTATAGAAAAACTGACCAAAAAAAGACACAAATTTATATTCACATAAAAACCTGTATGTATATGCTACTGAAAGACTTATCATGATAACCAAACCTAGAGTCAGTCCAAATGTCCTTCAAAAGGTGAATAGTTAAACAAATTGTGGTATATCCATATCTTAGAATACCAGTCAACCCTGAGAAAGATGAACTATTGGCACATCCAACAACCTGAATGACTCCAGAGAATTATGGAAGGAAAAAGCCAGTCCCAAATGTTATACAGCATGTGGTTCCATTTATATAACATTCTTTAAAATTACAGAATTAGAGCTGGGCATGGTGGCCCACACCTGTAATCCCAGTACTTGGGCAGCTGAGACAGGAGTTACGTAGCCAGCCTCAACAACTTAGTGAGGTCCTCCACAACTTAGTGAAACCCTGTTCCAAAATAAGAAATAAAATAGGGCTGGGGGGGGGCAGCTCAGAGGTAGAATGCTGCTGGGTTCAATCCCCAGTACCACACACACAAAAAAAATTACACAATTTGTGGTTTCTGGGGTCAAGGTGAGGATGAGATGGATGTGGCTAAAAAAGGACAACATAAAGGATCTTTGTGATATGTAAAAGATCTATATCTTGATCATATCAATGTCAATACCCTTGGTGTGCTATTCTCCTAGAGTTACCATTGTATAACATCTTGTATTGTTTCTTAAAATTGCATGTGAATCCATAATTCTCTAAAATAATCATTTAATTAAAACAAATAAGTAAATAAATAAAAGAATGAAATAAGAGACTATAAAATGGTCAGAAATGTTTAAAAATTAAATGAAACTTTTAGCATCTATTTTTGCTCTCATTTAATTATCAAAATTCCTCTCTTTAGGAAGTTAAATGGGAAAATTCCTGCTCTAGTCTTACCTTTAGGGGTGAGGCAGGCCAAGGGGCTACTCTGTCACAGAGCTGGCTCTCCTCACAGTTCTAGTGTAAACGCTTGCTGCAAGCTTAAGAACAAAAGCCTTCTGCAGCCGCCCTCAGAACTGATCCTTTAAGCTCAGTTTTTTTAACATATAAATTGGAATATTTATTTTTTACATATAAGTTGGAACCTAAGTTGTTTCTTGAGGCTCCTGACAATGCAATACGTGACATTTCTTACACCTCTCATCCTCCCTGCTGAAGCCACAAAGAAAGAGTTTTGAAAACTCCAGCATGCTTTGTAGGGTTAGAAGGAATCTACAGAGGCCCAGACCTTCAGTATCATGCACAACTGAGTTAGCTTATGAAAGACAAGCTTGAATAGCAGCAGCAAGCCTTGCTTTTCAGGATGGCCCCTCCAGCATGCCCTCTTCTTCCTCCCTTGTTCACTAAATGTCTAAGAGGCCATTCATCAAAGAGCAGAGATGAGAAGTCCTGGAGAGAAAAATGTAGTTCTCACCATAACCTGATGGACCTTCTCTATTAGATCATTTCCTTAATGTACAGTAATAAATCTCACATTCGCATTACCACTTCCTTGTCTTTCTCTCCCATGTCTTTTCAAATCAAATCTGTAGAATTTTCTAAATCAGAACCCAGCCATTTTCCCTATTTCATGGGTAGGCCCAGAGGTGTTATGAATGACACCTAGCGTATGTTGGAGCCAATGCACTCTTCTCTTATGCAGTAGACAGGAATTCGATCTCAAATACTACAAGATAAACTATAAATCATGTGGGAACACAAAAATACAAGCGTTGTCCACTAGTTGACACTACAACATGAAAAAGGCAGAGAATGAATTGCCTGAATGTCTTAGTTATACTACCCCTTTTTCCGACAGCACTTGACACACACTTCAATATCATATATAGGGAGGGTTGAAATGTAAGTCCAGGAGGTAAACTCATACATAGATTCCCCAAATCATGATATTGCCCCTGAGGGGGGATTCGCTAGACCAATCCAGTGGAGCAGTTGGGGGGTGCTGATTAAAGATAAGTGGGTGGTGGAAGGCCGTGGGGGTGGGAAACTGAGCTTTTTTTCTAAAAAGGGGGCAATAAGGCAATAAGTTTGGGAACCTATGGTTTAGGATGTTTTGTTTTCAGAATAGAAATGTCTGTCTATAAAGATACCTTTTTTTGGTTCCTTAAAAAAACACTATTAAGAAAAGCATCTTCTAGTTTTTTTAAACATTTCAACAGCAAAGTAGGAGATAGTAAACTTTTTCATGTTAATAATAAATAATTCACATTTGGACTCAGAGTCCCTTAAAAATGCTCTCATTAGAAGTCAGTAGTTTCTCTTCATGCATATTCTCCTGTAGAAAGTTTAGTATTTATTCAAGTAGTCACCAAACGAGCATTAATAGGCCCAAGCCTCATTAGTTGTTTAACTACTTATTATCCATGTGGTCACTTACTAGCTTTGTTAACTGAGAAAATCACTTCTTTCTGCTGTGATTTCCAATTGAATAACACCTGCCCTTGCCTTCTTCTTGAGGACCATGACCAAGTGGGTCTGAATTTCCACATCAATAACTTTGAATTTTACATTCCATTCCATAATATGAGTTCATTGGTTTATAACCCAATTCAAAATATTGCAGGAAAGAAATGCATATTCCTTAAGCTCAGTGTTTGGAAAATGATGTCTATTTAAAATCATGGTAGTAAAGGTTTCAATTAGAAATAATTTTTTTAACTCTAAACAGATGGCAAGAAAATGTGGTGTGTGGGTAGAATGTGCAGAGATAAATGACTAATAGGGAAAGGGTCATTTAGAAGTAGATTCCTAGGAACTTGAATTTGAAAAAGATCTTAAGAACATTTGGTCCAATAGAATAATTTGCAACAGACAGAATAGATGGCTTTCTGATGGGTTAATGAATACTTTGTTTGATTAGTTCAAGGCCACATAAGGCAGTTCTTTCATTGCTGGGAAGCTTCCTGAGAAATGTCTTCTTCAGGGTGAACCACTGTTCTTCCTTCTAACTGCCAGTATGATCCTAATTCTACCTATGGAGTGAGACAGAAACAATCTTCTCCCTTTCTTACCTGACAGCTCGTCAAGTGTTGGAAGACAGTTGGTCTATCTTCCCTAGTCCTCTTGATCATAGGTTAAGCAATCCCTGTATGAAAGTCTTGGCATGTACAGTCTGTTTTTAACAAAAACAACCTAACCACCATATGCTGCTTTGAAAACATCTGACAGAGAGCCAGGATATGATTTTAGGGAGAGCATATTATTGAGTGTCACAAAATTTAGGATTGGGTTTTGGCACTAGCAGTTTCTAAATATGGAAACTTGAGGAAGTCTTCTAACTTCTAACTTTTTGTATTGTTCTTGTAATGTTTTGTTATCAATACCACATTGGTTTTATCAAACAAACTGGGTAGTGTCCCCTTTTTTTCTATAATTTAGAAGGGATTGCATATGAGATCTGTCTCAAGTGGCAAAGAAAGTAAAGTTTCATAAAGTGCAAATGACATTTTGTTTGTTTGTTTGTTGGTTGGTTGGTTGGTTGGTTGGTTGGTATTAGGGATTGAACCCAGGGGCATTCTACCTCTAAGCTACACTGCCAACCCTGCTTTTTTTATTTTTTATTTTGAAACAAGGTTTCACAAAGTGGCTCAGGGCCTCACTAAGTTGCAAAGTCTGGCCATCAACCTGCAATCCTCCTGTCTCAGCCACCCAAGTACTGGGATTACAGGTAGGCACTACCATGCCTGACAGCAAATGACATTTTGATAGACTTCTATCAGATAAGAGAAGATCTCTTTCTAACTCATTTTTATACCAATATTGAGCTTATATTCTAGTTAGAGTGTTATAAATTCTTATTAGGCACAGTGGAATTACAGATAATTGTATGGGAATATTGATGGAAAAGAATTAAGCTATGTTAGGGTTTGGATCTTAAATGCCCCCCAAAAAATTCTCATATGCTACCATTGTATAACAAATGGTCCCCAGTTCATGGTTGCTATTGGGAGGGGGTGGAAACTTTAGAAAGTGGGGCCTAGTTGGAGGAGGTAGGTGATTGGGAGCATGCTCTTGAAGAGTATACTGACACTTCAGCCCCTTCCTCTATCTCTGCTTCTTGGCTACCATAAGGTGAGCAGCTCTGCCCCACCACATGCTCCCATTGTGATGTTCTGCCGTGCCACAGTCCCAGAGTGATAGGATGAATCAAAGGTGGACTGAAACCTCTGAAACCACGAGCCAAAGTCAATCTTTCCTCCTTCTCAGTCATTTATCTCAGGTATTTTGCCACAGTAACAGAAAGCTAGCACAAGTTGTAGGGTAGGGTTTTCTAATACTTCTACCCATTATCCAATTTTTTATAAATGCACACATATACCATAGGTAATGCGATGAAAATTACACAATACATATTCTTACTATATCCAATTCACTATGAAATTTTGTATTCAAGTCTAGTCTCTCTCTTTGTAAAAATATTCTGGTTATGGCTGACTTCATTGATTTCATTACCCATTAACGTGTCAGTACATATAGTTTTAAAATTCTACTTTAGGGGCGTTGTGATTTGCTTTAGACCAGGCCATTGGTCTATATGACCCAAGTCACTTACCTTCTGTGTCTGTTTCCTATAAAATGCCACGGAGCTTATATAAAATGGTGAAAGTATAAAATGAATTGTATGTTCTAAGATTATTTTGAAGGGTGCATGAAAATGAAGATAAGCAAGGTTTTATTCAGGGATTAATACGAGGGCAATAACTTCTCCAGCAACTGGAATTTTTATCATAGTATAGAAATGTTGAGTAGAAAAGCAATGTTAAATAATGAGTTTAAAAGATTAAGTAAAACATGCAACTGCCATATGATCCTCCAATTGCACTCTTGGGCATTTATCCCAGAAAGATAAAAATGTATGTCTACATAAAAACCTGCACACAGATACTCATAACAGCATTATTCACAATATCTTAAGACTAGAATCAGCCTCAAAGTACCTCAACATGTGAATGGGTAAACAAACTCTGATATATGAATACATTGGGATGCTAATTAGCAATAAAAACAGCAAAGTATTGATGCATGCAGTGACTAGGATGAATTTCCAAAGATTTATGCTGAGAAAAAAATCCTCAAAGAACATACACTATAAGCTTCTATTTATGTAGTATTTTTTAAATGACAAAATTTAGAAGTGGAGGACAGATTAGCTGTTGCCAGAGATTAGAGGAATATAGAATAGAGGAATGGGATTCATGTGGTTATAAAAGGGCAAGAAGGCCGGTCTTTGTGGTGTGTGAACTGTTCTGCATTTTGAACTCTAGTGGTGGCTGCAGGAGCTACACATTGGATAAACAAAACTAAACGCACACATACACCAAAATAAGTACACATAAAAGTAGGGAAATCCAAATAAGATTGGTGGATTGAATCAATGTCAACATCCTGGTTGTGAAGTTGGACCATAGTTCTGAAAGATATTACCAATGGTGGAACATGTGTAAAGGGTATATGTGCTCTTTCTATATTATTTCTTACAACCAGATGTGAATCTATAATTATCTCAATAAAAGGTTGAATTAAATATGATTATACCCAAGTTTTAGTCCTCCTCTGCTATACACAAACAACTTCAAATTAGGGTAAACCCTCCACAGACTATCACTTAGGCAATCCCAAAGACCTGAAGAGAACAATTTCTGTCTCTCCTTAGACCATCACCACCCCAGTCTCTGTAGACATGGTAGACACATCCTTGTGCTCATCTTCTATTGACCAAAAACATTCCATCTTTCTTGTCTATCAAATCATTAGTTACTCATTAATTTTATTTTTTATGTTCATTTATTGGTGCATTGTAATTATACATTTTGATATATGTCAGGGTATGAACATCATACATGCACACATTGCACATTTAGCCCTCCCTCCAATCCCACCCTATTCCCTCCCCCTTCCCTCCCTTTCATGCTCCGGATAGTGATTGAGTCTTATAGGTTTGTGTATGTACATCATGTGCTATA
>PVJS01061916.1:0-10868 GCA_004027185.1 Glis glis | reverse complement strand
CCTCCTCCTCCTCCTCCCCCTCCTCCTCCTCCTTCTACCTTTTCTTCTGCTTCTGCTTCTGCTTCTTCTTTGTGGTACTGGGGATTGAACCAGGAACATTCACCTCCAAGATACACCCCCAGCCCTATTTTATTTTTATTTTGAAGCAGGGTCTCACTAGGTTGATTAGAGTCTCACTACTTGCTGAGGATGTCCTCAGACTCCCAATCCTACTGTTTCAGCCTCCCAAGTACTGGGATTACAGGCATGCGATACCATGCCTGACTCTCAAAACAAAATTTTAAAAAAAGGGCTGAAGCCGGGCGTGGTGGCACATGCTTATAATCCCTTTACTTGGGAGGATCCAGGTTCCTTGCCAGCCTCAGCTACTTAGTGAGGCCCTCTGCAACTTAGTGAGACCCTGTTTCAAAATAAAGAATAAAAAATAGGGCTGGGGGTATAGCCCGGAGGTAGAATGCCTCTGGGTTCAATCCCCAGTACCGCAAAAAAAAAAAAAAAAGAATAAAATAGGACTGAGGGTGTTGCTCAGAGGTAGAATGCCCCTGGGTTCCATCACTAGTACCACAAAAAATAAAATAAAATAATTATTATTTTTTTGGTACTGGGGATGGAACTCAGGGGCATTTAACCTCTGAGCTACACCCTTAGCCCTATTTTATTTTTAATTTTGAAACAGGGTCTGGCTAGGTTGATGAGAGTCTCACTACTTACTTAAGTCGGGTGTGGTGGCACACGCTTGTAATCTCAGCACTTGGGAGGCTGAGATAGGAGGAGGGTCCAAGGACAGCCTCAGCTACTTAGTGAGGCCCTCAGCAACTTAGTGAGACCCTGTTTCCAAATAAGAAATAAAATTGGTCTGGGGGTGTAGCTCGGAGGTAGAATGCCTCTGGGTTTAATTCCCAGTACCACAAAAAGAAATTATTTTAAAAAGAGAAAAACTCAGTACCTACTACATTGGTAATGATTAAAATGACCTGGTTAAAAGAAGTATAAGCCGGGCGTGGTGGCACACGTTTGTAATCCCAGTACTTTGGGAGGCGGAGACCGGAGGATCCGGGTTCGCGGCCAGCCTCAGCTCTCTCTCGCTCTCTCTCTCTCTCTCTTCCTGTCTCTCTCTCTCTCTCTCTACCTAGTGAGGCTCTCCGCAACTTTGTGAGACCCGGTTTCAAAATAAAGTATAAAAAAATAGGGCCGGGGGTGTAGCGCGGAGGTAGAACGCCCCTGGGTTCAATCCCTGGTACCGCAAAAAAAAAAAAAAAAAAGAAGTATAGTCAGACAGGTGTGGTGGCGCACTCCTATAACCCCAGTACTTAAGAGGCTCAGACAGGAGGATCGCAGGTTCTGAGAGTAGCCTCAGCAACTTAGCAAGGCCCTCTACAACTTAGTGAGACCCTGTTTCAAAATAAAGAAATAAAATAAAATTAGGCTGGGGGTGTAGCTTAGAGGTAGAACAACCCTGGGTTCAATCCCCAGCACCACAAAAAATAAAAATAAAAAAGTATAGTCATGTGCTGCATAATGAAGCTTAGTCAACAGACCCAACATAAGACAAGAATTCCATAGGTTGTAACAGAGCTGTAAGACTTCCCATTGCCCAGTGACATCATCGCCCTCAAAATGCAGCAGCACGTCACAGGGCTCGTGCGCTTGCGGATGCTAAAAGTAGAGCGCACACAATTATGTGGAGTACGTAATACTTGATAGCACAACAAACAACTAGGGCTTACTGACTTACTATACTTTTTGTTAATTTTATACTATATTTTTTATTGTTTTCTTTCTTTCTTTTCTTTCTCTCTCTCTTTTTTTTCTTTTGGTACTGAGGATTGAACCCAGGGGCATTCTACCTCCGAGCTACACCCCCAGCCCTTTTTATTATTATTTTTTTTGCGGTACTGGGAATTGAACCCAGAGATGTTCTACCTCCAAGCTACACCCCCAGCCCTATTTTTTATTCTTTATTTTGAAACAGGGTCTCACTAAGTTGCAGAGGGCCTCACTAAGTAGTTGAGGCTGGCCCCAAACCTGTAATCCTCTTGTCTCAGCCTCCCAAGTATTGGGATTACAAACGTGCACCACCATACCTGGCTATTATTATTATTATTTTGAAACAGAGTCTCACTAAGTTGCTGAGGCTGGCCTGGAACCTGTGATCCTCTTGTCTTAGCCTCCCAAGTACTGGGATTACAAGCATACGCCACAGTGCTTGGCTTCTTTTTCTTTTTTTTTTTCTTGGTGCCAGTAATTGAACCCACAGCCTCACCCATGCCAAGTACATACTCTACCACTGAGCTACACTGTCAGCCCTATCTATCATTATTTTAGAAAATACTCCTTTTACTTATAATAAGTTTACCATAAAACAGTTTGTCATGGTAATCTGGCAGAAACCTCATACACCTTGTGTTTATATAATCAATTTCTCTCTGTCTCTGTCTCTGTCTCTCTCTCTCTCATGCTGGGGAATGAACCACTGAACATCCCCAGCCCCCCCTTTTTTTTGGTATTGGGGATTGAACCCAGGGGCATTCTACCCACAAGATATACCCCAGCCTGATTTCATATTTTATTTTGAAACGAGGTCTCACTAAGTTGCTGAGGCTGTCCTGGAACCTGCGATCCTCCTGTCTCACCCTCCCAAGTACTAGGATTACAGGTGTGTGCCACCATGTCTGGATCCCAGCCCTTTTTAATTTTTTTTTTTTAATTTTGAGACAGGTCCTCTCTAAATGGCCCAGGCTATCCTCTAATTTGTAATCCTCCTGCTTCAGCCTCCCAAGTTGCTGGGATTACAGGTGAGCACTGCCATGCCCAGCTGTACAGTCTCCTGACTGCATCAAAAGCCCACCTCAAGTGACTGACCTGTACCATCCAGGCTTGTGTAAGGACACTCAAGAATGTTCACACAACAAAATGGCCTAACCACTCATTTCTCTGTACACATGAACGTATATAAAACTGCGCTTGCCTGTCTGTGAGAGGGCAGGAATGACTATCTGTCTCATTCACCATCCCATTCTTCAGCCCTCCACATGAGGGCTTCTAGCTAAGCTCTTAACAAAAGCAGTATTATTAAGTACTTAATAGGTATAGGTCTTCAGGATGGGGATGGTGGTGGAGGAAAATTCAAAGAGGCTTAGCATAGGCTCCCTGCCCTTCAGTAACTCTCATTTCAGTATAATAGACAGTCTAGAACTATCTATAATAATAGGTGAAGCCAGGTGCAGTGGTGCATGCCTGTAATCCTAGTACTTGGGAGGCTGAGACAGGAGAATTGTGGGTTTGAGGTCACCTCAGCAACTTAGTGAGACCCTCTGGAACTTAGCAGGACCCTGTTTCAAAATAAAAAACTAAGCCAGGCGTGGTGGCGCATGCTTGTAATCTCAGTACTTGGGAGGCAGAGACCAGAGGATCCGGATTCATGGCCAGCCTCAGCTACTTAGTGAGGCCCTCCGCAACTTCGTGAGACCCGGTTTCAAAATAAAGGATAAAAAATAGGCCGGGAGCCGGGCGTGGTGGCGCACGCTTGTAATCCCAGTACTTTGGGAGGCGGAGACCAGAGGATCCGGGTTCGCGGCCAGCCTCAGCGCGCATGCGCACGCGCACGATCGATCGCTCGATCTCTCTCCTCTCTCTCTCTCTCTCTCTCTGTCTCTCTCTCTCTGTCTCTCTGTCTCTCTCTCTCTCTCTGTCTGTCTCTACCTAGTGAGGTCCTCCGCAACTTCGTGAGACCCGGTTTCAAAAATAAAGCATAAAAAAAAAATAGGGCCGGGGGTGTAGCGCGGAGGTAGAACACCCCTGGGTTCCATCCCTGGTACCACACAAAAAGTAAATAAATAAATAAATAAATAAATAAATAAATAAATAAATAAAAGCCAGAGCCAGGTATGGTTGTGCACACTTGTAATCCCAGTACTTGGGAGGCTGAGACAGGAGGATCGCAGGTTCGTGGCCAGCTTCAGCTACTTAGTGAGGCCCTCCGCAACTTAGTGAGACCGTTTCAAAATAAAGAATAAAAAATTGGGTTGGGGTTTAGCTTGGAGGTAGAATGCCCCTGGGTTCAATCCCCAGCACTGCTAAACAAACAAACAAACAAACAAATAAATGCCAGGGTGGCTCATGCCTGTAATCCCAGTATTTGGGAGGCTGAGACAGGAGACTGCAAGTTCAAGGCCAGCCTCAGCAACTTAGCGAGACCCTGTTTCAAAATAAAAAATGAAATAGTGCTGGAATGTAGCTCAGAGGTAGACTGCCCCTGGTTTCAATCCCCAGTACCAAAAGTAAATAAATAATAGCTGGACTATGTATGCATTAAGCAGATAGTACAATGTAGTGCTTCATGATGGAAATTCTGGCATGAGACTTGACTTCAAACCTCAGCTCCCCACTTGCTGCAGATTTACCCCTCAATGCTTCTGTTTCCTGGTCTGTAAAACAGGGTGCTGCTTCATAGAGCTATAAGGACTGACGGACGTCCAATGCACAGTGCTTCATATAATGCCTGGCACAGAGCAAGCACTTAGTACATTTGAGCTAGTACTTTATCGTTTACCATATGACTTTGGATAAATTACTTAACATCTCTAAGACTGATCAGTAAAGTAAAAATAGTTACCCTCAGTACAGTTGCTGGGAGGATGAAATGGGAAAGTGCTTAGGACTATGTCTGGTAATATGGAAAGTGCTTAATAATTTTTGTTTTATTTTTTGCAGTACTAGAGAGTGTGTGTGTGTGTGTGTGTGTGTGTGTGTGTGTGTGTGTTACTGGGGATTGAACCCAGGGGCGTTCTACCTCTGAGCTACACCCCCAGCCCATTTTATTTTTTATTTTGAAACAGGGTCTCACTAAGTTGCGGAGGGCCTTGTATTGCTGAGGCTGGCCGTGAACTCCAATCCTCCTGTCTCTGCCTCCCAAGTACTGGGATTACAGGCATGCACCACACAACCCAGCTTTTTTGTGTGTGTGGTACTGGAGATTGAACCCAGGGACATTCTATCTGTGAGCCACACCCTCAACCTTTTTTTAATTTTTTCATTTAGAAACAGGATCTCACTAGGTTGCTGCGAGTCTAAGTTGCTGAGACTGTCCTCGAATCTACGATCTTCCTGTCACAGTCTTCTAAATACTAGAATTACAGGCATGCGCCATCATGCCTGGTCTTACTAAATTTTATATAATAACAATAAAGGTAAAAGCAAGGGGCAATGGAGGAAAAGAGAGTGAATTCATTTTGTTGGGTAGGCACTGGGATCGGGAAATGTTCATACTAGGTAAACGATTAGTTTTTCTTTTGGTAACACCTATATGGGGATACTATTCGCACATCATCCAACTTACCTACTTCATTGTTTTTTGGTAAATTCACAGAATTGCGCAGCTTAACAATAATCAGTTTGAGAACATCTCCATCATTCCAAAAAGGGACCTATACCCACAAGCAGGTCATTCTCCATTTCTTCCCACGTATTCCCTCAGCCCAAGCTCCAGGCAACCACACTTCCTTCCTGTTTCTATTGATTTGCCTACTTGACCATCTCATGTAAATGTAATCATAAAACCCATGGCCTTGTTTTCTGGTTTCTTTCATTTAGCATAATGTTTTCAAAGTTCATCTGCATTGTACGTCCTGCATTGCATTTTTTTTTTTTTTGCAGTATTGGTGATTGAACCCAAGGGTGCTCTACCACTGAGCTATACCTCCAGGCCTATTTATTTATTTATTTATTATTTATTTTTGGTCCTGGGGATTGAACTCAGGAGCATTCTACTTCCAAGCTACATATCCAGCCTCCCCTCCTATTTATTTTTTATTTTTGAAATAGGATCTTGTTAAGTTGCTGGGGCTGGCCTCAAACCTACAATCCTCCTGGCTCAGCCTCCCAAGTACTGGGATTACAAGTGTGCACCACCACATCCGGCTTCTTTTTATTTTTTATATTTATTTATTTATTTATTTATTTATTTATTTTTGCAGTACTGGGGATTGAACCCAGGGGCAGTCTACCTCTGAGCCACATCCCAGTCCTGTTTTTTTATTATTTTGCAACAGGGTCTCACTAAGTTATAGAGGGCCTCCTTTTTATTTTTTATTTATGACAGAATCTCACTAAATTGTCCAGGCTGGCTTTGAACTTGCAATCCTCCTGCCTCAGCCTCTCCAGGTAGTGGAATTACTTGTGTATGCCACCATGCCCAACTGCATTTCTTTCTTCCTTTCCTCCTTCCCTCCCTCCTTCCCTCCCTCTCTTTCTTTAGTGGTACTAGGGATTGAACCCAGGGTATTCTACTTCCAACCTACACCCCCAGCCCTATTTTATTTTATTTTTAAATTTAATTTATTTAATTTAATTTATTTAATTTTACTTTTTGCAGTACTGGAGATCGAACCCAGGGGCATTCTACCTCCGAGCTATATCCCCAATCCTATTTTTTATTCTTTATTTTGAAACAGGGTCTCACTAAGTCACGGAGAGCCTCACTAAGTAGCTGAGGCTGGCCGCGAACCCGGATCCTCTGGTCTCAGCCTACCAAGTACTAGGGTCAGAAGTGTACGCCACTACGCCAGGCTTATTTTATTTTTTACTTGGAAACAGGGTCTTGCTAAGTTGCTGAGAGCCTTGCTAAGTTGCTGAGGCTGGCCTCGAACCTGCATTCCTCTTGTCTCAGCCACCCAAATACTGGGATTAGAGGTACACGCCACCACCCTGGCTGCATTTCCTTTTAGGCCCAAATAATATTCCATTACATGGAACTGGAGGACCTTGGGGTTGTTTCTACTTTTTGGCTGTTATGAACACCACTATGAACTTTCCGTGAACGTATTTTTCCATTTCTCTGGGATATACACCTGGGAGTAGAACTGCTGAGTCACATGGTAACTCTATATTTAACCTTTTAAGGAACTGCCACTGTTTTTCATAGCGCCACTTTACATTCCTACCAGCGATGCAGGAAGGTCCTCATTTCCCCACACCCTACCAACACCTGTAATTATCTGTTTTTGATTGTAGCCATGCTAGTGCATGTGAAGGGACCTCACTGTGGTTTTGATTTGCATCTCCCTGATGGGTAAGGATGTCACACATCTTTTTTGTGAGCTTATCAGTCATTTATATATCTTTTTTTTTTTTTTTTGTGTGTGTGTGTGTGTGTGTGTTACTGGGGATTGAACCCAGGGGCATTCTACTTCTGAACTACACCCCCAGCCCTATTTTATTTTTGTTTTGAAACAGGATCTTGATAGGTTGAAAGTCTCACTATTTGCTGAGGCTGCCCTTGAACCTGCAATTCTTCTGTCTCAGCCTCCCAAGTACTGGGATTACAAGTGTGTGTCACCACGCCTGGCTTATATCTTTTTTTTTTTTTAGAAATGTATATTCAGAACCAGGCATGGTGGCTCACATTTGTAATCCCAGTACTTGGGAGGCTGAGACAGGAGGATCTGTGTTTGCGGCCAGCCTCAGCTACTTAGTGAGGCCCTCCGCAACTTAGTGAGACCCTGTTTCAAAATAAAGAATAAAAAATAGGGCTGGGGGTGTAGCTTGGAGGTAAAAATGCCCCTGGGTTCCATCCCCAGTACCGCAAAATAAATAAATAAATAAATAAAATAATAATAAATAAATAAAATAGGACTGAGGGTGTAGCTCAGAAATAGAATGCTCCTGGGTTCAATCCCTAGTCTCTCTCTCTGTCTCTCTCTCTTTCTCTCTCTGTCTCTTTCTCTCTCTCTCTCTCTCTCTCTCTCTCACACACACACACACACAAAAAAAAAAAATTATGTAATATAACAGAGCTCCAAAAATGAAGAGATACCATGGGGGAAAGTTCTCAATTCCTGGTGTGGGCAGTGATATCGACATCTGTCCACAGCAAGGGCACACCCCAGATGGAGGGAGAAGGGTCAACTTGGCAATATTTTCTTTTTTTGGTATTGAACTCAGAGCTTCGAGCATGCTAAGCACATGCTATACCACTGAGATACACACCCTGCCCTGAACTCGGCAATTTGTGTGTATATGTGGCGGGGGTACTGGGGATTGAACCTAGGGACATTCTACCTCCAAGCTACACCCCCAGCCCTTTTCTTCTTTCTTTTTTTGTTTTGAAACGGGCTTGCTGGGTTGCTGAGAGTCTGGCTGTGTTGCTGAGGCTCGCCTTGAACCTGCCATCCTGAGCTACACCCTTCCCCCACCCCACCACAGTCTTGAAAGTAACTGAATTTGAGCTAGACCAAGTCAACTGGACTAGGGAATGCAGTCACAGATACTCCTCATCATTCTCTAAGGCGCTGCTGTGCCCAAGGTGCTTCCGCAAACACATCTCACTTCTTGCAGCAACTCTGATGGGAAACCAAGCTCAGGAGGCTGAGTGGAGCACCCCAGACCCACCAGCCGAAACAGCACGACCCCACAACTAGCCCGTGGGTCCTGGACTCTGTCAAGTGTTCTCGTGATCCCAGCTGAGTAATTCCTGGTTGAGTCCAGAAATTTAAGAGAAGGGAAAAGTGAGGAGAAAAAGTAGGGGATTGAAAACTTATGTCCATGCAAAAACCTGCACATGGCTGTTTTTGTTTTTGTTTTTGTGGTGCTAGGGATTGAACCCAAGACCTGACATATGCTAGGCAAGCACTCTACCACTAAGCTACATCCCCAGTCCCTGCACATGGCTGTTTGGGGAGCTTTATTCATAATTGTCTAGATTTGAAAGCAACTAAGACATCCTTCAGTAGGTGAATGGATAAACAGGGGCACATCCAGACAATGGAATATTATTCAGCACAAAAAAAGAAATGAGTTAGCCAGGCATGGTGGCTCACGCCTATAATCCCAGCACTTAAGAGGATGAGATAGGAGGATCACAGGTTTGAGGACAGCCTCAGCAAATAAGGAGACTCTCAGTGAGACCCTGTTTCAATCAATCAGTCAATCAATCAATCAATGGGCTGAGGATGTAGCTCAGAGGCAGAATGCCCTTGGATTCAATCCCTAGTACCACACACACACACACACACACACACACACACACACCAAAAAAAAGAAAGAAAGAAAAAGAAATGAGTTGTTTAGACATGAAAAGACATGGAAGAAACTTAAATGTGTATTACTTTTTGTGTGTGTGTTGTACTGGGGATTTAACCCAGGGACTTTCTATCTCTGATCTACATCCCCAGCCCTATTTTATTTATTTTTTTATTTGGAAACAGGGTCTCACTAGGTTGATGAGAGTCTCACTACTTGTTGAGGCTGTCCTCGAACCTGCAATCCTCCTGTCTCAGCCTCCCAAGTACTGGGAATACAAGCGTGCACCACCACACCCAGCTTTGTAGAGGATTTTAAAATTTTATTTATTATTTATTTATTTTATTGTGGTACTGGGGATTGAACCCAGGGGCATTCTACCTCCAAACTACATTCCCAGCCCGATTTTTTATTCTTTTTTTTTTTTTTTGCGGTACCGGGGATTGAACCCAGGGGCATTCTACCTCTGAGCTACACCCCGGCCCTATTTTTTATCCTTTATTTTGAAACAGGGTCTCACTAAGTTGCGGAGGCCTCACTAAGTAGCTGAGGCTGGCCACGAACCCGGATCCTCTGGTGTCCGCCTCCCAAGTACTGGGATTACAAGCGTGCGCCACCACACCCGGCCAATATTTTATTCTTTATTTTGAAACAGGGTCTTACTAAATTGTAGAGGGCCTCACAAAGTAGCTAAGGCTGGCCCCGAACCCGGATCCTCCGGTCTCAGCCTCTCAAGTACTGGGATTACAAGCATGGGCCACCACACCCAGCTTTTAAATTTAAATTTTATTTTATTTTCTGTACTGGAGATCAAACCCAGGGTCATTCTACTGAGTTACATTCCCAGCTCTTTTTATTTTTTATTTTGATATAGGATGTCACTAAATTGCCCAGGCTGACCTCAAACTTTCAATCCTTCTGTCTCAGCTGGGAATAGCTGGGATTATAGATGTGCACCACCAGGCCTGGTAGCATAAAGAATTTTTAGGATAGTGAAAATACTCTGTATGACACTATAATGGTGGATACATGTCATTCTACTTTTGTCCAAACCCATAGAATTTGCACCACCAAGAGTGAACCCTAGAGCCGGGTGGGGTGGCACACGCTTGTAATCCCAGTACTTGAGAAGCTGAGACAGGAGGATCGCAGGTTTGTGGCCAGCCTCAGCTACTTAGTGAGGCCCTCTGCAATTTAGTGAGACCCTGTTTCAAAATAAAGAATAAAAAATAGGGCTGGGGGTGTAGCTTGGGGGTAGAATGCCCCAGGGTTCAATCCCCAGTACTGCAAAAAAAAGAGTGAACCTGAATGCAAACTGGAGCTTGGGTGACAGTGACGCACGCGGCAATGTAGGTTCACCAGCGTAACAGATGTGTCACTGGGGTAGGGGGTTGGTGATGGGAGAAGCTATGCATGTGTGGGGGGAAAAGGGTGTATGGGAAATCTCTGTGCCTTTTGATCAATTTTACTGTGATCCTAAAACTGCTGTAAATATAAAATCTGTGTTTTTGCCAGGTGTGGTGGCGCACGCTTGTAATCCCAGTACTTGGGAGACTGAGACAGGAGGATCGCAGGTTCAAAGACAGTCTCAGGAAGTAGTGAGACTCTCATCAACCTAGCAAGATCCTGTTTCAAAAATAAAATAGGAGCCGGGTGTGGTGGCCCATGTTTGTAATCCCAGTACTTGGGAGGCTGAGACAGGAGGATCCGGGTTCGCGGCCAGCCTCAGCTACTTAGTGAGGCCTCTGCAACTTAGTGAGACCCTGTTTCAAAATAAAGAGTAAAATAAAAAAATAGGGCTGAGGGTGTAGCTTGGAGGTAGAATGCCCCTGGGTTCCATCCCCAGTACC
>PVJS01061915.1:0-10868 GCA_004027185.1 Glis glis | reverse complement strand
TATAATCTCATATGTACACATTGTTTATGACAGTAATTCCATAGATTCACTTATTTCTTGCCCTTCCCCTTCCCTTGTACCCCTTCCCTTGCACCACTGAGGGTTCTCCATTGTCATTGGAGTCCCTTTTGTGTCCCCACTACTCCCTAGGTTGCGCATATTAATGAAAACATATGTCCCTTCTTTTATACCTGGGATTTTTAAAATCAGCAGAAGTATGTTTGTGGTTAAAAAGAGTGATGATATTGGGGGGTTAAAATAGGTTCCTGGGAAACACTGCAGTGGAGGGAATTACCTCAAGTCCTTCCTGGAATTCAGTTATATCTCCATTGTGTAGAAACAGTTTAAGGTGGGAAGGCAGACTGCTGGACGTGCCAGCCTGTTCCAAGCTACATCCCAGATTCTACATGTAAGTTTGAAACTAGTCTCTGTGTGTGATGCGTACATGGATTTGGTGTTACATGAGTAACCAAGACCACTATGATGAGAATTAGCAATTCATGGAAAGATTCTCTTCAAAAACATCATGTAGAATATTTACCTTCCATCTGCATATCTAAAACAAAATATATCTCTTTAACTCTTGTCTTCCAAATTTAAAAAAAGGGGGTGGGGAAGGAATATTCTATATTTTTTGAATCACTGTCATAACAAGTAGATCCTCAATTTTGTGGATGGTAAAAAGCTCCCACGCAGGCAGACCTGAATCCTTGAACTATGTCTTATCAGTGAATTGCTAGAAACAGTCGTTTCCATAGTAATCGTGAATAGGAGCCAGAACTCTGTAAAGTTAATATTGCTACAGCAGCTAATTTTTAGCCGTAAATACAGTGTCCACTTTACAGTTATGCGGGGAGGCAGGCGGGGGGAACAAATAAAGCACTGAAAAGCCAAAGAGAACACTAAGAAGTGTCCTGGCACAGGAGGGAGCTTCGTCTGGATGCTCCCTTACAGAACAGAAGGCTTGGGGATGCTAGGAGAGGCTGTCTATGGAGAGATCTATACCTTTCCCTGGGAACAGAGGAAGGAGGGCCCTGAACCACAGCCCAGTGTCATTTTCTCCTGGACACCGCCCATCTGTTTATCTGGCAGCTCTGCTTCTCCCAGAACACATGCACCTCTCCCTGTGATGACTCCTGAGAACCACACAGTCATGAGCTCCATGCCTGGATAAGATGGCATTTGGCAGTGTTCAAAGCCCCTGGCTGGAAAATGGAATCAGTCCTCCTCCTTAACTCTCATTGCATAGTTACAATCCCTTACAATTCTTCTGAGTGGGGTTGTCAGGACAGCCTGAGAGGAACACCAGGCTGAAGGCACACAGTTCAGAGAGCCCCAGCCTGGAAGGTGTCCTCCGGGAACCTTCCCATATGGTTTCCATACCAGGTCCTGCTGCAGAGGCTGCAACAGCCACTGTGGAGATTTCCCATGGAGACACTGGAGGAAGTGATGTAGCATAAAGATACACATTTGGAATTCTATTAGCCTCTTCCACACATTTGTCCAAGCATGACATGTTTCCTCTTATGAACCTTTAGGAAAAAGCTCAATTATACTGAGACTTGAGATGTGCTATGATATTGGTCATCAAGGGACACATGTGTTCCTGCATTCAACAAATAACAATTGAACACATGCTCTGTGTGAGCACCATGTTGGCTAGGAATCCAGTGGTGCCCTCCCCCACCCGCGGTCCCCCTTCTCTGCCCTGCTTATCTAGGCACCGGGTCTCAATTCTTGTCCTGTGAAACTACGGCCTCTTTTCTACTTCAGATGCCAGATTGCAGAGATTGCAGGCAGAAGCACATGAGCAGCTAGAATTCTGGAGACACTGCCTTCTCATTTTTCTCTCTGGGAGCAGGTGGTGGAAGTGATATCATTGTTTTCCTTGGAACACAAAACTTCACAAATAAAAATTATCTCTCTTTCTCTAATACAAGAACCAAGTCCCAGCATTCCAAACTCAGGTTTCATTATGTTTTGTAAATTTATTGTTTAAAGATAATAGCTAACCATTTCTCTGGAACCCGTGTCGGGTTGACCAGATGTTTCACACACTGGGCTCACTTTAATTCTCCCAAGAATCCAACTAGGTAGGTGTTATGATTTTGTGTCACCTTCTCAGAGAGACATTCCCTGATTCTCTTTAACTGTAGTCAGCTTTAATTCTCTCTAGCAGGTAGCCCCTATGCTTTTAGGCAGTTTATGTGTCTCCCACTGTCATGAAGCTTCATAATGGTGGAGATGTTTGTCTTCTTTTTTTTTTAATTTGGTGCATTGTAATTGTACATCATATTGGGGTATAGAGTGTCAGAAAAAATATATAACCCTCCCCACCAGTTCTCCAGCCCCTCATATTCCCCTCACATGTCTTTGAGATTAGAATTGGTAATTTTGTATACATTCATAGCATTACTTCAGCTATTTCATTCCTTATGACTTCATCCCCCTTTCTCTATTCTCCCTCCCCTGAAATCACTCCCCTGAAGTCTCTCCTCATCTATCTGATGTTGTCCTTATTTCTGAATATCTCACTATCTTCTACATATAAGAGAAAACATACATCTGCTTATTTTTTGAGACTGGCTATACTCAGTATCATATTCTCAAGTTCTATCCATTTTCCTGGAAATGGTGTGATTTTGTTCTTCTTTATGTTCATAGCAGCACAATTTGCAATAGCCAAATTATGGAACCAGCCTAGGTGTCTGTCAACAGATGGATGGACCACAAAACTTTGGTATATACACACAGTGGAATTTTACTCAGCTATAAAGATGTTTGTCTTCCTTGTTCCTGCCTGTCTCCCCAGCACCTGGAACAGTGTTTGTACCACAGAGACCCTGTGATGACTGCCATTTGACGGAAGGCAGTTAAGTACTGTGTGCATGTACATCCCTATCACTCTGAACTACATTATGATGTGAGACTACAATGCACCAATAAACGTATATTTTAAAAAGTATATAAAAAGTTAAAGTACTCTTGATGAAAGAAACACTTCAAATAATGCTATGTACATATATGAAATTATGAATGCCAATCTCAATATTTTGTATGGGAAAGATGAGGCAGTAGGGTAGGATGAGGGTAAGGTCACAAAGTACTATATGAGTGTATGTTCCTACCACCCTGAACTTTATTATGATGTGTGATTATAATGTACCAATAGAAGCACAATAAAATAAATTATTTTAATTTTTAAAAGAGCATACTAAAGTGATACATGCATATCCGTGTTTATAGCAGCACAATTCACAATAGCCAAATTATGGAACCAACCTAGGTGTCCATCAACAGATGAATGAATAAAGAAAATGTGGTATATATACACAATGGGATTTTTCTCAGCCATAAAGAAGAACAAAATTATGTCATCTTCAGGAACATGGATGGAACTAGAGATTATTATGCTAAGAGATCAATCAGTCTTAGAAAGTCAACAGTCATATGTTTTCTCTCCTATGTGGAAGCTAGAGAGAAAATAGGAAACAAAAGGGACTTCAGATAGATGAGAGAGATCAGTAGAATAGTGGAAGGGTATCAGAGAAGGGAGGTGGGGAAGAAAAAAAGAGAACCGAGGAAGAAAACAGTTCAAATAATGTCATGTCCACATATGAAAGTATCGTTACCAATCTCACTAACATGTGCAGGGAGGAGGGAGAGGGGAACGGGGTGGGATATGGAGGGAAATACACCAAGTGCGGTGTACATGTATTTTTGTACCACTTTGAACCTCACTATGATATAGCATTATAATACACCAATAAAACATATGTAAATATGTTACTTAATACATACTAAGTTATATATATATGTACAAATATATAAATAAGTTAAAATAACACACAGCCAGCTATGGATTTTATCAACATAGAACTTCTTCCTCTTGGGATTTTTCCTAGTAAAAACCTTAGCATGTGTCTGACAGGGGAATGGGAGCATTTGCTCTCTGGGTCCCCTGAAGGGGAGGCACCATCTCTGAGTCACTGCCGGCAAACACTGGCGTGGTAGATAAGGAATGAGCGACCGAGGTACCAAGAGGGCGTGAAGACAGTTGTGCTCCTTTTTGTGCAATAACACACAATTTGTTTATTTTTACCTTTTCCTGCCCCTCACATCCTGGGTGGGAACATCATCAGGGGACCCAAGCAAGAGCAATGAGTGAGGATTAAAACATAAATAGGGAGGCACCAGCCAGCCCTAATTTTCTACGCGTAAATTGTTCTTTTTGTTTCTATTAGGTGAACCACTGGACATTATCTTGGCCCACCTCTGAAAAGCTGGGTGCGTTCTCATGCTTCCTTTGCCTTTTGCTCTTCTCTTTCTTTCTTTGCTTTATTTTGGAAAACAGCGTTTGCTGACTGAAGGTTCAGTGTGTGAATCATACAGCAATATGAGCTGCTAACACTTGGGGTTACCCTTCATGTCTTCATTACTCGATGTCCAGACCCACTCACAGCCAAGCCCTTTGCCATTCTGCTCGTATTTCTCTCTTCTGCATCCCACAGTCATAGCCCTGGTCTAAGTCATAACTGTCATTTATCTGGGTGATTACATTGTCCTCCAGTCTCTCCTCCCCTAGAGCCTACATCCTCCACCCAGCCCTTCAGAAGAAAAAAAAAAAAAGACCTAGCCAGACTCAGAAGCCCATAGCAACTATATCAAACCCAAACATGTCAAACCTAATTTGCTAATCTTTCAGCCAATGCTTTTTATTTATGAGCCCTATTTCCTCAGGAGGGTTATGGTCTGCCACACCCTCCATTCCAGCAAAGTATTTCTCTTTCCCTGCCACTCCCCAAGCAGGAATCATCTGTTCTTGCCAATGCTGCTTCTCCATCATGAAACACACCATGTATTCAACCATACCTCTCCCTCTCCTTTTTTTATTTTTTGTTTTGGTACTAGAGATTGAGCCCAGGGGTATTCTACCTCTGAGCTACATCTCCAGCCCTTTCTATTTTTTAAAATTTGAAACAGGGTCTTGCTAAGTTGTAGAAGGTCTCATTAAGTTGCTGAGGCTGGCCTCAAGCCTTCTATCTCAGCCTTTCAAGTTACTGGGATTACAGGCATGCACCACCATGTCCAGCTCATATCTCTCCTCTAACTCGAACACTATTCAAATGTTCTTGCTCCTTGCAAAGCCTTCCCAGGAAAGCCCATGTGACGCTACTCTCCTTATGTCTTTTATACAGCAACATCCAGGGCCAGCACATAATTGAGAAGCCCCACACCCACTGTACACTTGAATGTGTTGCCCATTGTGAGTTAAACCAAGTTCTGTCCCTCCCTTCAGAACTGTAAGGAAAGAGTATCTGTTTACTCTGAAACTTTCCAATAATACAAAATTCAGAGCTTTACCTAAAGTGGCTGATCAATTGCTACTGACTTGCCCTTGTGATGCTCCTTGTTCTGTTAAATGCATCATTAAATTCTTTTCAGCCATAATAAGAAGAGTTCCACATAGCTCAGAAAGTTTATGGGGGTGAAGTTCATTCATTTCCTTATTGATGCTTTCGTTCACTCAATAGCATTTTACTGAATGCCTTCAAGGTTTCAGAGACCATCTTAGGTACTGGAAGTACACAACTAAAGACATAATCATTGTTTGAAAAAACTCACTCTTTAGTGGTGGTACCCCGGGTGGGGGCAGCTACATTGATAAAGGCTCCATGTGAGAGGTGTTAGGTTAGAGGTTCATATGAAGGAGGCTAGGGAGGAGGAAGGTGGAGCCCAAGGCATCTCTTGTGTTTTTCAAAGGAAGGTGCAGGGAGGATGAGGTGGAGAAGGGAAGGGCACTTTAGGCAGAAGGTGACACCATGGTCCAGTTGCTTTAAGAAGAACAAGAAGCATTACTGCAGCGCCAGACCATTTTCTGCTTGCCTGGGAAGCTTTGCAGTAGGCTAAGCCCTTGTGTAGAGCAGCAGATGGAGAAGTGGAATGGGGAGAGGCAGTTCATTAGCCAGGAAGGTGTTTACCCATTGTGGGCAGGTAGCCCATTGAGATATCATGTCAGGAAGCTCAGTGAAATGAGGTGTAGTTTCATGTCCATTCTCTGCTGGTTCTTTCCTAGTCCACAGAATCTGTGTTAGTTATTTGAAACATATCAGCTTCATTATTTCAGTCCTTTTTCTCTGTATATGCCAAGAGTCTCCTACTAATCTACATTTTGTAGAACAGGAAAAGATTTGAGTTTCTTTTCTTTTTTTTTTTTTTTTACGGTACCGGGGATTGAACGCAGGGGCATTCTACCTCCGCGCTACACCCCCGGCCCTATTTTTTATGCTGTATTTTGAAACCAGGTCTCACGAAGTTGCAGAGGGCCTCACTAAGGGGGGGGGGGAGAGAGAGAGAGAGAGAGAAAGAGAGAGAGAGAGAGAGAGAGAGAGAGAGACAGGGAGAGAGAGAGCAAGAGAGCGAGAGAGCGAGAGAGCTGAGGCTGGCCGCGAACCCGGATCCTCCGGTCTCCGCCTCCCAAAGTACTGGGATTACAAGCGTGCGCCACCACGCCCGGCAGATTTGAGTTTCTTTATGCCCCATCTCTGTCACAGTACATAGATGTTAGAAGGTGATTGATAAATGCGCATTTATTCTATTTATAATTTCAAAAGATAGAGAATACTCAATGGCAAATGAATTAAGAAGGCAAAGGGGTTGTTAAAAGATATAAAAAAAAAGATACAACAAAACATGACCAACTGATAACTAAATGCAATTGATCATATCCCGGATCAAAAAAAAAGTCAATAGAGGATCTCATTAGAACAATTGGAGAAATCTGAATATGGATAGAATATGAGGTATTAAATTTCCTTACTGGGATACTAGCATTGTGGTTGCAGAAGGAAGCGCTCCTAGGAGATACTTGCTGAAATGTTTAGTGGTAAAATGTTAAGACGTCTACAACCGATTGTCTAATGAAACAGCAAGAAATACATACATATATTTATATTTATATACACACATACAAACACACACATACACACACACACACACACGTATAGAGAGAGAGAGAAAGCAAAAGTAGCAAAATATTAAAAAGTTGATCAATCTGGGTGAAGGGAAGACATGTATTTCATCATGTACCTTTTTTTCTGATTCTTTTTAGGTTTAAATTTTTTCCAAAATGGTTGGAAAAGTATTATTTTAAAAAATAATTTTCAGAATCTAGTTTATGATAATGAAAGCAATTTTATGATAATGAAAATAATTTGAAATGAAAGTAATGAAATAAATTTGAAATGAAAATCATTTTAATAATATATTTTATGATAATGAAAATAGCCCCTCTAACCTCCCCAAACTGGCAATTCTTGTTTCTCCCACTACCCCTTCCTTAGCTATTGTAGCCTTTGCTTATTTCTTTCTCCTTTATATTTTTGTCGCACAGTAAACTTTGTTCCCATTGATGGTCAAATCTCTCCTTCTCCCTCCTGAGGTATGGATCACACCACATAGTGGCTTCCTCACGTATGTGGTCCTACCCTGGCCTGCCAGTGCCTAGCACAGTGTCAGGCACACAGTGGGTGTTCACGGGATTTCTCATGATCTACTGGTGTTCCTATTCTTAACCTAAAACTCATACCTTGGCTCTTTTCCTACTCTGATTTCTTTCTTCTTTCCAACTTTCTTCGTCCGGTTAAAAGCTGCTATTAATTCATTCCCACATTATGCAGGAGAAAGAATGCCAAATCCCTGACATCCTTCTGGTTTATCACATATTCCTTCAGCAAAGGTAATCTAGTCTGTGTCATCATATTTATTGCCCCCAAATCAAAACCAGTCACCAAAGTAATGAAGGTCTATTGGTTTGTGTTGACTTAATCCATGTCAGAGGAGCTTTAGGAGCATATAAGGATAATTTGACCCATAAAAGGAAAGCCATAAAAATGATCAAAAAGCCAATAGATATGCTGAGAACACCAAGTTTATTTTACTGAGGATTTATGGTCAAGTTATCAGAAAATTGTTTGGTCCAAGCCTACATTCAAATAAGTCCCTCAGTAATTCAGCAACGATTCGTCTCTGGAAAAAAAAAAGCATCCTCCAATAATGAGATACCCTAGCAACCCCTAACTTACAGCACATGTAGTTTAATTTTCAACAGTTGTGAGGCTGCAATAAATCCAGCTTTTGGATCACTAGGCCCATTTATACCTCAGCCCTGTATTAAATTATGGGAGCACAGGCTGCAGAGGAGCAGAGCCCAACGCATCGTCCCTTCTGACACACCTGCATGAGTGTTAATTAATTGAATAGAGCTTAAATACAGGACATGCCCCGGATGGTGGCACTGCTAACTCCTGCTGTGTCCCATCTTGGCAGAAGTGAGGCCAAAGCGCTATGTTCTACCACAACACATCAGCTCTGCCCAGGCCCAACCCTGAAGGTTGTATTTCATTGACCAAACTCAAATTGGTTTCCCCTAGCATAGGTGATAAAGTGTGGCGTCGAGTCACCCACATAAAATATATTACTTTAACTCTGACAGCCTGTCATTGAAGTCCTTGTTTATATAATCTATTGTGCCATTTACTCTATTCTTATTTTAAAAAGCAAACAAACATAGAAATAAAAACCCCATTGTACTCGTGTTTCCTTGATGAATGGCTACACCCTGCATCTTCCCTTAAATAGTCTCAGAAGCTGCCTTTCTATTGTCACTGTCAGTTTACATCAAATGATCAGGCTTCCAGGTTTAAACTCTGCCTTGTGGAAGATGAAAGACATACATCGTGCTCTAATGGGAAACCTTTCACTGCACAACCGTCTCTCTTCCAACTAGTTTGAGACATGGTATGTCTAAACATAGAAGAAGGGTCTCCTGGAGCTAAGAGGCTGGGGCAGATTGGAAGCGAACATTACGAGAATCTATGAGCTTGTAGCAACACGAAACACCAAGCTATCTGACAACCTGCAAAGACAGAAACCCGCTCGTTGGGAAGATTTATTGAAATCACATTTACTTTTAGAACTAAAGAGTTCTTTCAGAAGTTAGGGTTTCAAATTCCAAATTAGCCATCTGGGAAAAAGCTATAAGTTTTAAATTAGCAGGTTTCAAAACAAAACAAAACCCTTATATTTGGTTTTATTAACAGTTTACTGAAATGATCAAACACACAACTGGAGAAAATATATGTTAATATTAGTAAAAAGAGTTAGGGATATTTAATATTAGTACTGAAGAATGTAAAGCATTCCTTCTTGGAAGGGAGCAAAATAAAATCTAGCAACATTTTTCTATTAGTTTAAAAATACTGCCAAATAAAAATTGCTCTGTCTCTGTAAATTTAGCACAAAAATGTAATAGTCCATTATAAAATATAGATCAGACAATATAGCTGAAATGGTTATTTTATATTTTAAGAACTCTATGTGATATACATATAGTAATTAAGATATTGAAAGTATTCTCCATCTTTTTTGAAACAATAGTTTAATAGATCCTTGCCCAAGAAAAGACAGGGAACAGAAGTGCTAAGAACTTTGATACTTTCATAAGAAATGAGCAAAGGACAAACTACATGGAAACCCCTCTTTGCCACTGATTAATTTTTTTGGCTATTTTAATAAAATGAAAATCAGATTCCCTGCTTCCTACCCAGCTCAGAGATCTATTTAAGAGGATATTCAATAATATCTAAGCAAAGGTGCTTTGTTCTATTTTGATTCTATAATTTTTCTATTTAGTAGTCTCAACATGTACACTTCTTTTTCTGGATAATCTTGTTGATTGTGGCATTTCTCACATACTATGTCATATTGACATTTAAATTATTTACATTCTATTTTTTTCTGAATTTTGAACTGCAAAGACATTCATCCCCTCCTAGCTTTAATCACAAAACCTAGAGAATATTTATTTTCTTAGCTCCCAAAGGGACTTACAGAGGATTCAAGTGATAAACGAATGTTTCAATTTTGTGGTACAGCACAATTCCCTCTTCTTTTTTCTCATACCCCAGAACAACACTCCCTTCCCCACCCCTTTGGGAAAAAAGAATTCCCTTGGGTCTATAACTTTTCTATTCAATCCCCATTTAGATTGCTTGTCCTTGGGGAGATGGCTTTGTTAGGAGCTCCAGGAAGAAAATCATGATTAGTTAGGAGGCTTGAAAAATCCTCCCCAATCCTGTTTACAAGGATGGATGCCAATTCTGCAAATGCGCTCTGTGCGCGTGTTCTTTTCAGGGTCATTCGCTTGCACAGCACAGATTAAACACACAGCCTTGGTGTTCTCAGTGTTGTGAGGAGACACATTTACATTCCACTGACAGCGCCGAGTGTGAAAGGAAGCCATCTGCTACAGTTTAACAACCGAGGAGTAGGAACAACTTCCACAAGAGGAAAGGAATCACCACAAGGCTCAGCTCCGTCCAAGTACTCCTCTTTGTGTGGTAGACCCAAGCAGAAATCACCATGATATGAAAAGACGTTTTTATTCTTAAGGGGTTTTTACAAGTTGGTCTTCTGCCATGTGGTTTCATTGTTCTCTCTTACTAAAATTCCTTTGCTGGTATTTTTAAAGGCTCTTTCCCTAGTTTGGGGAATCCAGAATAAATATAATATTTGTATTACAAAGATGACAACTGGGTCTTTGATGATGTGTGCACTCCACCCAGGCAATGAATCCTTGCACTATCTTGTTCATTTTCTACAGGGTAATTACCTGAAAAATACTTTGGAACGAAAACGTGGTATATGGGGGAAAGGGAAAAGTAATCACAGACTGAAGATGTGGTGTGCGCCTGGCATCTTTTAATTTTCATAATCGTCCAATGATTGATACAGGGATTGTCTAAAAGATGAATTTAAAGTCACACAGCTAGGAAGCCACAGACTTGGTGTCCAAGCTGTAAGAGCTT
>PVJS01061914.1:0-10868 GCA_004027185.1 Glis glis | reverse complement strand
GCGGAGGGCCTCACTAAGGAGAGAGAGAGAGAGAGAGAGAGAGAAAGAGAGAGAGAGAGAGAGATACAGGGAGAGAGAGACAGACAGACAGAGAGACAGAGACAGAGAGAGAGCTGAGGCTGGCCGCGAACCCCGATCCTCTGGTCTCCGCCTCCCAAAGTACTGGGATTACAAGCGTGCGCCACCACGCCCGGCTGAAAAAGAGTAACTTCACAGTGGGAAAACCTGGCAGACACCATCTTCACCGACTGACCAACGTCACTGTCAGTTACAAGACAAACTGACATCATGCGCCCTGGTAGGGTAACCTCTGAGCAGAGCCCATCGCCTCTGAGCTGTTCCGGCCCTGAAATGCACAATCTCAATCTACTGATGAGAAGACGCCAGACACGGCCCAACGGAGGGACATTCTATACAGTAATGGACCAGGACTTTTCAGAGTGTCCAGGTCGAGCCGGGCGTGGTGGCCCATGCCTGTAATCCCAGTACTTGGGAAGCTGAGACAGAAGGATTGTATATTTGAGGACAACCTTGGCATTGTAGGCAGACCCTGTTTCAAAAATGAATGAATGAATGAACGAATGAATGAATAAATGGGGCTGGGTTCATAGCTTGGAGGGTTCAATCCCCAGTACAACAACAACAGCAACAACAAAGTGTTCAGGTCCTGAAAGACAAGCAAAGATTATGGATCTATCACAGATTGGCAGATAATAAGGAAATGGGATGACTAAACACAATGTAGGGTCATGGATTGGATCCTGAAACAGAAAAGGAATGAATGACAAAACCGATAAAATCTAAATAAATAAAATCTGTAGTTCATTAACAGTATTGCATCCATTAACTAGGCTAATAGTATTATACCCATTAACTAAGAAAACGAATTCTCTAGTCTTTTTTTTCTTGCGGTACTGGGGATTGAACCCAGGGGCATCCTACCTCCGAGCTCCACCCCCAGCCCTATTTTTTATTCTTTATTTTGAAACAGGGTCTCACTAAGTTGCAGAGGACCTCACTAAGTAGCTGAGGCTGGCCTTGAACCTGCGATCCTCCTGTCTCAGCCTCCCAAGTACTGTGATTACAAGCGTGCGCCTCCACACCCAGCTCGAATTCTCTAGTCTTGATAACTGTACTAAGGTGCTATCATTAGGGGGAGCTGGGTGAAGAGTATATGGAGAACTCCCTGAGCTATTTTTTGCAACTTTTCTGTTGTCTAAGACAATTTCTTTTTTTTTTTTTTGCGGTACCGGGGGTTGAACCCAGGGGGGTTCTACCTCAGAGCTACACCCCCGGCCCTATTTTTTATACTTTATTTTGAAACCGGTTCTCACGAGGTTGCAAAGGGCCTCACTAAGTAGGTGAGGCTGGCCGCGAACCCAGATCCTCCGGTCTCCGCCTCCCAAGTACTGGGATTACAAGCGTGCGCCACCACGCCCGGCTTTTCTAAGACAATTACTAAAATAATAAGAAAAAGAAAACGCTGTGGAGACAGAGAGAGGAAAGAGAAATAGGCTAAAGATGTAGCACAGCAGGTTCCTTCTAGAACCTTCGAAATCCTAATGGATGTTCTCAGGCCATGGGGAGTTTGGATGCATCTGTTTTCATAGCCATCACACGCACAAGTTAAACTTCTGAGAGTGAGTCGCTGGTTGTGGAAGGGGTTAAAGAAGAGCCTGGTTTCCTCATCAGCAACAGCTGGTGGTGGAGGGGCAGGGAGTGCTTCCAGTGCCTTTCGGGCAGGCTGGGGTGAGGTAGCCACCCCAAAGCCTGCACGCCCAGAAGTTTCCCTGGCCTGGCCACTTGGATAAAGGAGTCCCACTGCCCCAGGAAGAGATGGAAGTGGTGTGCAGGCGAGGGTCACGGGAAGGGGCCATCTTTGCCCAGGGCGTTTATCGCATTATATGTCTATGATTCTGACAATGAAATGGGTTCTTGGAAATGTCCTCTTCATTTACAGATATGTCACCAGAGAGTATGTGTGAGAGAGAAAGAGACATGTCAGAATTCCAAAGAAAACGGCCTTGCCCTGCGTTTCATTATGTATACAAAGCTCTGTGTACGTTAGTGATAAATGTGCAGAAGGGGTGGGAATGTGGTTTGGTTGGTATTTCCAAATGCAAAACAGGTCTCCCTCCCCTCCATTCGCTGATTTCCAACAGAATGAAAACACCAGCGTGTGAGGACATTGCCAGACACTCGGTTGGCAAAACACTTCAATTCCTTTGTATAGAAAATGATCATTTCTTCCAAAGGGCACTTTTCCACGTTCTCCTGGATTCCATGGTCCTGATGGTGACATCTGGCCCCGGACTCGTTGGATGTGGTAGAGAAAAGCCACCTCCAACCTTCCAGATCTTAAAATCTCAGGGAAGAGTAACATGGACGTCAAACTGACGTTACTAATTTAAGGGATTTAAACACTCGGCATTAGAGTAAACAAAATCCAAGGACCAAGGTTTTGGACAACTTCAGCGACATTCAACAATGCAACCCAGATGTGGGGGAAGAGGAACCTCATAAATGGATGCTCTGTCGTCACATCCTTCCCAAGAAAGATCTCTGTGAGACGGGCCGGTTAATGAAAGGAAGAAGAACTAATAATTATTGAGTGACTTTTATGGGGCAGAGAGTATGCCAAGTGCTTTTTATACACTGTCTGGCTTAACATTTGCAATGAGGTAACCATTATTTATAGATAAGGACGTGAGGCTCAGACATCTGTAATTGGCCTAGGTAGCCCCGTTGGTAAGTGCAAAGTCAGCAGTTGACGTCTGTGGACGTGACTTTAAAACCTTTGCTTTTTGAAAGTCACCCTGGACTTCTGTATGGGACACACCCGTGCTTAAACCCTTCCCATTTCTCACATGGTCACGCGTTCAGCTAATGTCTAGCTCAGCCTTCGCTGGCACGGTGGTGGCCCCCGTTGTCCTGTCTGGGCTCTCATTCTGCCACTTAGAACTAAAAGCAACTAAAACCAATTGAGGGGGTTTCCTGGGTCTCCCCATTCCCTAGCGTTGACTATGCGCTATGCGATCTGTCCCTCCTTGCCCGTGACAGTGTCAATACGCTTTGTATCTACTGATGCTACATCTCAATGCTTGCCAAATGAACGAATGGGTGAATGAATGAAGGACTGAGAAAGAGCAGGGACACATGTAAACACTGGAATAAATGTTTTAAACGTTATATAACATTCCATTGTAAGTTCTCTGAATGTTGTATCTCACTTTAGTGAATGAGTCAACAAAAGCAGGATTCGTAAAGAGCCCTATTAGATGATATTTAGCGGTTTGGTATCAAAATTTCTCAACCAGAGCTGGGCGTGGTGGCACACGCTTATAATCCCAGTACTTGGGAGGCTGAGACAGGAGGATTGGGGTTCGCGGCCAGCCTCAGCTACTTAGTGAGGCCCTCTGCAACTTAGTGAGACCCTGTTTCAAAATAAAGAATAAAAAATTGGGCTGGGGGTGGAGCTCAGAGGTAGAATGTCCCTGGGTTCAATCCCCAGCACCACACACACACACAAAAACAAAACAAAACTTCTCAACCAGGGTATTTTAGGGCCCCTGCCCAGGGGACATGTGGCAATGTTTGGAGATACATCGGTTGTCATGACTGAAGGGGAGGGAGGTACTACTGGCATCTAATAGGTAGATATTGGTGATGCTACCAAACATCCTCTGACATACAGGACAGTCCCCCCCACCCCCCAACACACACAACAAGGAATGTGAGTAGCGCCCGGGTTGAGATAGCCGCTGCATTTGGTTTCGCGGCATGTGCTTGAGGGCAGTTCAATATGGCTTGTTTGTTTCTTTCTGCAGTAATTCAGACTTTTGGCTAAGCAGACTGGCTTGCATTGCCTCAATTTGTCTGAATTAGCAAGGAATGTTAGAATTTTCCCGAGGATATGTTTCTGGAAAAGTCAGGAATGCCTTCGACGTCCTCACAGTTGTGCTCAGTAGCAATGTTTTCGCATATCCATTGCGTATCAACTGGTTGTCTAGGACTTGAATTACATAATGAACGCAGCACATAAATTATTTACCCAGATCTAATTCCAGCAACTGTTATCTTTGTATTTTTCCCCCCTCTGCCAGCTAATCTGGCTCATTGCATTGGAATTTTGGTCATGCCCATTCTCCTTCTGCACTAAATTATCTCCATAACGTAGTATAAACAGAACAAGCTTGTGTGTGATATGCTCAACTGTTAATTTACCTAATTAAACTAATTCAATTAAATCATTTACATCTTTTTGGTAACACGCCAGTTGATACCATGGCAGAGTGGGATGTGTTAGAAGATGATTGTTCAGTAAATGAATGGGGGGAAAAAAAGAAATAATGAAACACAAAATGAGACAACGGTCCAAATCTTTTGCCTTGAAAATTAAATGATACTGGGGGGAAAAATGCTGCTTTCACAGGGTACTGTGATTAGCTATTTTTCTTAAATCAATTTTCTCTAGAAATTGGTATTTTAACAGAGTGATCGTAATTTATTGTGAAAGAGATATTTTAAACACTACTTATATTTTCGCATATTTGGTACGTTTAAATAATGTGTGTTCATTCCTCCATTAGGGTATGATTAGCGAAATCTTTTGCAGTGCTTTAAGACACAAACTGAACAGATTCTTCGGAACAAACATGCAAAATAATTTTGCTAAATTACACAAATATCTTTAGGATAGATACATATTTCATTTACAGTCATCATCTAAACATCCCTGTCATAGTGATAAAGGCACAAAAGTAAATGTAAAACATTTTATGCCAATAAAAAAAATCAACCCCAAGAAACTCGAGGCAAGAAAGTCTAAATAAATTGTCATCTTTGTAGATCTGCCACGTGCCTCGCTGATACAGGGCTTCCCCGTGTGGTGGGACTCCACATGCCCTAGGTTTGATAGCAGCTGGGCCACCATGCTTACATCTCTCCAGGGCTTTATCCCTGGTGGGATGGGGTTGCTGGGCAGGATGCGGTCTTCTCTCTGGGGCACACACACACCCAGGGCAGCACCCGAGGCAGTAATCTGCCTTGATTTATGGAGAGTGAGCAAAGCCCTAGATTTCCTAGAACTTCAGAGAAGCTACAAGTGAAACTGAGCCAGGTTCCTTCAATGACAACAACGTCCTGGCGCCTTCAGTAAAGCACACAGAGACGCGTGTGAGTCACGGGACACACAAAAAAAGACCTTCTACATGCCTGGGGTTGCCTCAGAAGGGTACATTTCCTTGACCTTGCTTCAGGAGCAAATGGACAATAGTTTGTCTTTGGAATGGTCTTGCTTTCTACCTATTTCTACTTCAAATCCAACCATCTTTTTTTCTCCATTCAGGAAGCCCAAGGAGATAATTCATGGAAATAAAACAAAATGTATTAAGAAGATTAGCTTTTTTTTTTCTATCTAGGAGGCCCACTCTGCAGATTTTTACCTCTGTTTGACCCTGGATGGGACAAATGTGTCTTTACAAATAGCAATGGGTCCAGCACATCCTAAATTTTGTTTTTTGTTTGTTTGTTTTGTATTGTTTGTGGTACGGGGGATTTAACCCAGAGGCATTCTACCTTGAAGCTATACCCCAGTCCTATTTTATTTTTTATTTGGTAACAGGGCCTTGCTAAGTTATTGAGGTTGGCTTTGAACCTGCAATCCTCCTGTTTCAGCCTCCCATGTACTGGAATTACAGGTGTGTGCCACCACGCCTGGCTACATCTTAAACTTTCTGCCAACAGAGGTTTACAGTTTGACAATCAAATGTCTGATACTCATCTTTCTCCCATTGCTCATGCTAAACTGATTTTTTTTTTTAGCAAATACCAGTTCCTTGAATTCAGAGGCTGCCCAATCCATCTTTTTCTCTCCCCAGGTACAGTGACCAGCACACAGAACACATCAACTATTTATTTCATAGCTACCAAAGAGTAAAGAGAACTTTATCTCAGTCCTCTTCCAGACCAACTCAACTTTCCCTTTCAACTTCACAGTGGGTCACATGACATCACACGATCTTACCAGATGCCTGGGCTTAGGTATGACCTTACTGCTTCATGAATCAAATTTCCAAAACACACCCACAATTCCACTCTAATATGCATGCACAGTCCTTCCTCTGTCTCTGCCCTCTATCCCTTCCTCTGTTTTTATTCTTTATTTTGAAACAGGGTCTCACTAAGTTGCAGAGGGCCTCACTAAGTAGCTGAGGCTGGCTGTGAACCCAAATCCTCCAGTCTCAGTCTCCCAAGTATTGGGATTACAAGTGTGCGCCACCACGTCTGGCTCTTATTTATTTATTTATTTATTTTTTGAAACAGGGTCTCACTCGGTAGCAACCAAGTATCTCACTACTTGCTGAGTCTGTCCTCAAATTTGTGATTCTCTGTCTCAGCCTCCCAAGTTCTGGGATTGCAGGTGTGCACCATCACACCCGGCCTTCCTCTTAATTACTGCAGTAGTTGTACTCCTCACTTCCTCTATCTTCTCTCTCCTTCCCAATCTCCAATGAACACTATGGATCCCAGTCCTCTCAAATACTGAAAAACCTGTATTTCCCCCGTTCGTTTGCTAGAGATGCCACAGCAAAGTAGCATAGACAAGGTGTTCTAAATAACAGAAGCTTATTTTTTCATAGGCCTGGAGGCTAGAAGCCCCAGAGCAAGGTATTGGCAGGTTGGTTTCTCTTGGGGCCTGTCTGGCTTACAGAGGACCGCCTTGTTTCTGTGTCTTTCCATGGCCTTCTGACTCAGTGTCTGGGTCCTAATCTCCTCTCCCTATAAGAACCCCAGTCAGATTGGATCAGGACCCACCTCGATGGCCTCATTTGAGTGTAGTCACCTTGTTAAAGGCTCCATCTCCAAATACACTCATGTTCTGAAATACTGAGGGTTAGACTGCCATGAAGAAATTTTGGGGGGACAAAATTTGGCCCATAACACTTGCCTTTGTTATTCAAGAGTCATGAGGAAAAATAATGCAGAATTCTCTCAACTCTGCAGAGTGCTAGCTAGCCACGGTTTCATAGATACAAGATTCACTTTTCCTTTTTTTTGCTACCAGAGGGTTGAATCCCTGGCTTGGCTGGCAGTGTTCCAGCTCCCCCTTCTTCTTTTCCATTTTCTCCTAGCTCCCTCCTCCTCTACACCCCGCTGGGCTGGACACTGACTAGCCTGGGCAGCTCCTGCTGATTTCAGGCACTTGCCAGCGATTGGTTTCCGTCTGGTCATGTGACCCAAGGAAAGCAGGGCTTCTGGGAAACCCTTGACTATTAAGAGTCCTAGATACCCATGCTTCCTTTTTACCTCTGGGCGATAATTAGGTCTCAGGGTCTCATCTGGAATTTGCCTATATTGCAATGCCCAGGGCACCTGAAGAAAGGGCAGGTTGGCACAAGGACGGCACTATTTGGGAGAGATGGAAGAAGTCCAGGTCCTTGATGATGTTGATGAGCCACGAAATCAACCAATCCGAGAGCCCACCCCATCCCTAAACTTGTTAGGTAAGATGAAACATTTTATTATTTTAGCCTATTCGGAACAGATTTTTTTTTTTTTTTTACTTTCAGCATAAAAACATCCTAACCAGCCGGGCGTGGTGGCGCACGCTTGTAATCCCAGTACTTGGGAGGCGGAGACCGGAGGATCCGGGTTTGCGGCCAGCCTCAGCTAATTAGTGAGGCCCTCCGCAACTTCATGAGACCTGGTTTCAAAATAAAGTATAAAAGATAGGGCCGGGGGTGTAGCTCAGAGGTAAAACGCCCCTGGGTTCAATCCCTGGTACCGCAAAAAAAAAAAAAAATTAAAAACATCCTAACCACTAGAATGGTTCTGGACCACTTACTCCCCAGTACGCACGCTTAGTGCCTCCGTTGCCTTGTTGGTACAATGGAGGTAATTACACCCACCCTGTAGCATTACCGTATAGCTCAAGTGAGATTGGTCATGCCAAGTGTTCAGTGAGGTTCCTGGCATAGAGCGAGAGTTCCATAAGCAGGACAGACTCTGCCCATCTATTACTGGCCTTCGCTCTTCCTGGGGCTTCTGAGAGATTAGACATGGCTCTGCTTGTACCTTCTGCACATGTGTTTATAAGCAGAGTAGCACAGCAGTCCAGACTCTGAATATTGTTGTCAACAGAATTACAATGAAATTCACTCGGGAAGCTTACTGTTTCAAGAACCTCTGCAACGCAGCTCATTTGTAAAATCAGAACCAGTGTGAACTCTTGATCAGAACACCAACCATTTCTTTTCTTTAGCGAAAACGTTTATTAATTCTACATGAATCCCCCTTTTCTGAAATTGTTCACTGGGCTGAATTTCTTATCTAGAGCTTTCTTAATCAGGACACATCTAGAGGGTGGTCTCTGGGGCCAAAGGTCACCAGCAAGAGTGTGCCGATCCCTGCTTTCCTGTTTCTACTGCCCCCTTCCCCTCCTGTCTTAGACCGCAGTGCCTAGTACTGTGCTTTCCATTAGTAATTATCAACATGTACTTATTGCATAAATGCTCGGCTGTAGGAATCACTGTCACAAAGAGGGGGACTGGTGACAGGGGGATGGACAGGGAGGGGTATGTTCCTGGGAACTGCACTGTGGCCATCTGCCCTTTCACATTCAATTCTGCCTGGACCATGGCCCAGGATGCACGCCGATGCTGGGGCCACTGGAGTGAGGGGCATCCAGATGGCCCGTCCACGACAGGATGTTCATATATAAATAAATCTATATACACCTTACACAGCCAACAACTGCTAATTGCTTAATCCATGCCAGGCACAATGTCCCAAGTCGTATGATCTCATGTAATCACCACAGTTCTAAGGGAATGAAGCCCATTTTATAGACGAAGACACTGAGTGTCCCAGGGGAAAAGTGACTTGCTCAAGGAGAGTAGAAAAGCCAAAACTCAAGCCAGAGCCCATGATTTTCTGTCCAGGGGTCAAAGGGCTTGAGGGCTGACCCTTGTTCAGGATTGCTGGAGGACCCACAGGCATGGCAGATGGGTCATCCTGATGGATCCCGCTTGTGTGTGGTCAACAAAAGAAGCTCTGGAGGAGGAGGTGTAATTGCTACTCCACAATCCTGGAAAAATCATGGAGACCCTGGTTCAGTTAACCCATCTGAGAGATTAGCTCGTGAGTATCAACCATGTCTTTCTCTTGAGATCATTGCAAAAATCAAAGTGCTTCAAAGAGCATCAACAATCTCTAGTGTCAGATCCAAAGGATCATGTCTTGCTCTTCTTGGCATACAGCAGGTGCTCAATAAATGAGAAATCAATGAAAGCAAAACAGAACTTCCTTCCTTCCCTTAATAGAAAAGAAAGTTTGCTTTTCATCTGTCCACCTTGATCCTCTTTTTTCACTTTTCTTTCTTTTGTTTTCATCCCCTCCTCGATCCTGGCCGGCCCATAGCACGCGCGCACCCCTGGGCCCTGGCTGGCCACACCTCAGTGGGTACTAAATGGCTAGTCCCAGCTGGTGTGCTTACGGCCGCCCACAGCCCTGGGCAGCCTGGCCGTGATGGCCAGAGCTCGCCGGTGACAAATGGCCTCTCTGTGCCTCTGACCTGGTGGGGCCAATTAATCACGGGGAGGCGCTCTTTCTGCATATATATGGCCACGGGCAGCCTGGCCTTCCATTAGAGGGAGAGAGGCCAAGGCTGTAGGAGGGTTTGTTTGTTTGCTGGCTTGCTTGTTTGGAAACTAGAGAGACAAGAAACAGGGATATGGGAACATTGGAGAGAGACTCAAGGAGAAAAACAAAAGAACCAAAACAAAATGGGAATAAGCAGGACGCTGATGGTTCTAGGCTGACAGTGGCTGTCCTGTCTAGCCTCTGGAAACCACATTAATGGGGATCAGTAAATAATTGGGGTCAGAGTTATGAAAACCATACTCATAGCAAAAGAACTTGAACACAGTTCTGCAGCCAGAAACGACTGAGACCGTCTTCACATCATATCCACAGGATGTGTGTGCACGCATATGCAAGAGCGAAAGAGCTACTCCCGCGTACCTACCCTTATGAGGAAATTCATGCACGGGAGATGTTTGCAGAAACAAAAAAAATATGGCTCTATTGCACAAGCTGCATCTCAACCAAGGCCCTATTAAGAGGCGCTTGCTATTATCTGTTTTCATCAGGAAAACATAAACATGAGGAAAGAGGTCGCAGGGTACTCAAAAGATAACACCCTGAGCGTCCTCTCTACATCCTCAGAAAGTACCAGAATCAGCTGCAAGCGGAATCTCAGAGAAACCCAAGGCAGCGCCTCTCCCTTCCCCGGTTCTGCCCACATGCATAAAGATGTCAGCGTGTTGATTATTCTGATTAGACTTTTAGTGTAATTTACGGGGTCCGGCCGGCGTGCCTGGGTGTCTGGCCTGCGCTCGCTTGCCCTGACGATGCCATTTTTAAAATGTCAGCTCGGCCGTGATTCATGGCTTATACTAGTGACATTGCTGCTGACCTGAAAGAGTTAGGCAGCAATATTTAATTAAAGGAAAGAGAGAGAACCGAGGAGAGTGGAGGGCAAAATCTAAAAGAACCAGATTTGTTTCTGGAAAGATCGGCATGCAGATCAGCATCTCAGGACAAGGAGGAGTCACAGGGAGTCCAAAGTATTTTCACTCATTGCTGGGCTGTATGTCCACCTGTCATCTGTGAGTGGTAAGGTCATCCTTAATGAGTGAGATGGTCACTTGGATCCCATTTCCCATCATTCCAAGGGCTCCTGTTCCTTCCCTCTGCTAGGTGTCCCTGGGAGGTGTAGCTGTCACTTTCCCTGGCTTCCCTGTTGGGTGGGCCAGCCATTCTCTAACTCACTGCCCCGCAGCAGCACCTGGGCTCTGGCACCTGCC
>PVJS01061913.1:0-10868 GCA_004027185.1 Glis glis | reverse complement strand
CCCAGGGGCATTCTACCTCTGAGCTACACCCCCAGCCCTATTTTATTTTTTATTTGGAAACAGGGCTTCACTAAGTTGCTGAGGCTGGCTTCAAACCTATAATCCTGCTGTCTCAGCCTCCCAAGTACTAGGATTACAGGAATGTGTCACCACTCCCAGCTCATTTTCATCTTTTGATTATATACAGAAATACCAGTCTTTGACATTATGTCTTTAATATTATTCCAGTATTTTCTAGCTTTCTTCAACAGAAAGAGAGCAAGCCACAAAATCAGAACATATAGCAGCTAACTAGAATATAATAATATATTTTATTATTATTGTTTCCATTGTATTTATTTATGGGTTTAACCTCTATAATGCTGACTTCCAATTAGTATCATTTCTTTAAAAATAAATTTAAAAGCCAGGTAGCATGGTGTATGCCTATAATCCCAGAAACTTAGGAGGCTGAGACAGGAGGATTACAGGTTCAAGGACAGTCTCAGCAACTTAGTAAGACCCTGTTTCAAAATAAAATATAAAACAGGGCTGGAGTACATGTGTAGCTCAGAGATAGAACATCCCTAGGTTCAACCTCCAGCTATACAAAAAATAATAATTAAAAATTTAAATAAGAAAGTAGGTGATTAAAATAACATTGAGCAAATTATAGTACAGATGGGACTCACAGCAAATACACATGGATGTCTATCTTGCATACTCAAGTCTAAGAAACAATGGGACTACAAAAAACACTATAATGTCATGACAGAATTCAAAGTATAGAGAAAAAGGAGTACCTGCATGTGGGGTTTCCTCCGAGATGGGTAGCCCTAGTTCTCAGCACGGAGCAGGTTGTACTTCCTTCTATGCCCACCTTACTGGCTGCCCTACCAGCTTAGAGCTCCACTCCCATTTACATTATTTCAGTGTCATTCAGCCAGTACTTCCATTCTAATTTGTGTGTGTGTGTGTGTGTGTGTGTGTCTGTGTGTGTGTGTGTGTATGTGGTACTAGGAATTGAATTCAGGGGCATTCTACATCTGAGCTACACCCCCAGCCCTATTTTACTTTTTACTTTTGAAACAGGGTCTCACTAAAGGTTGCAGAGGACATCACTAAATAACTGAGGCTGGCCGTGAACCTGTGATCCTCCTGTCTCAGCCTCCCAAGTACTAGAATTACAAGTATGCGCCACCATGCCCAGCCATTCTAATGTTTTTAGTTGTCTTCCGAGGCAAACTTCAGTCCCGCTGAACAGTCTATTAGATTATCTCCCAAGGAAATCAGTTATTTGTAGTGTTATGGTTACAAAATTACACAGATTTTCAGTGATCCCTTCTAACCTTTTATTAACTATGAGCTCTATTATCTTAAAGTGTTCAGTTTTGCAGAATGCGTTTTTCAGGAATATACTTATCATATTACAGCAAAAACACCTACAGGGCTACACACACACACACACTTCTATCACAACTGCAAAATTACATCAATAGCTATACAATAAAGCAACTAGGCCTTACCTGATCTCTGGCTCACAGGTGGACTCCCATTAATTCCCGAAAGTATAATAGGAACAGAGCCCAGAGATGAAGTTGGTGTAGTCACCATGGAGGAAGATGCAGCTGTGGTCACCATGACTATGGAGGTGGAGGCAGTGGAAGCAACAGGAAGAGTTATGGTTGGAGGAGATGCTACCAAAGATGTAGGAAAAGCAACTGAAGCCACAGGGGTAGTTATCCCAGTAGTTTTGGTAAGGTTGACAGTGGCTGTAGACTGGGTAGATGTTACAGGGGTGCTGGTATTAGTTTCAGAGACCTCAACAACCCCTGTAGTGGTGGCACCAGAAGAATGAGTAGTTTCTTTAGTTTCCACGTCAGAAATAGCAGTCATAGATGTCACAGCAGTAGCATTTTCTAGAAACACCTGAGGGGTAGTAGTACTGACAGCAGCAGTCATGGGGCTGCACACCTGAACTGGCTCAGAAGAAACCACAGGTGCGACGACCATTACTGGAGAAGGTCTGATACTGAACTTCTGTGGCCCTGTCAGGGGTTGGGGTGTGCTAACTCCAGGTATCTTCTGTTGCAAGGCTCCAACTTTACTCATCACAAACTGTGTGAACACACCACCAGGAGAGGGTCGAGCCGCTGCAAATAAAAATTTGCAGGTCAAAAATCTTCAGTTCTCTTATTTTACCCTTCTAGTGACTATGTTTATCAACATTAACTGTGCACCACTGGGTCAATTTCTTACAGGTACTACCTACCTGCATTGTATATGCCAATTTCCTCCCATAGAAATCAAACACTTCCCTCAAACCAAAGCAAACCCATATAATTCTAACAAGAAAGGAATTAAAATACAGTGTTCTGCTGGGCATGGTGGCTCATGCCTGTAACCCAGGTACTTGGGAGGCAGAGACAGGAGGATCACAGATTCAAGGTCAGTCTCAGCAACTTAGCAAGGCCCTTAGCAACTTGGTAAGGCCCCGTTTCAAAATAAAATAGGGCTGAAGTATGGCTTGGAGGCAGAATGCCCATGGGTTCAATTCCCAGTACTACAAAAAATAAAAAATAAAGTGTTCTTATTAAAATTCTCTGGCTATACAATATATTCAATTTACCAGGACACTAAACAACAATGCAGCAGTAAACAACCTCATCACCTATTAATAGACTGAAAGAAAGAAGGATTTTTTGCCTAATTCTAATTTGTGTGTGTGTGTGTGTGTGTGTGTGTGTGTGTATGTATGTATGTGTGTGTTACTGGGGACTGAACCCATGAGTGCTCTGTCTCTGAGCTACACCCCTCCAACCCTACTTTATTTATTTATTTATTTTTTGCGGTACCGGGGATTGAACCCAGGGGCATTCTACCTCCGTGCTACGCCCCCGGCCCTATTTTTTATACTTTATTTTGAAACCGGGTCTCACGAAGTTGCGGAGGGCCTCACTAAGGAGAGGGAGAGAGAGAGAGAGAGAGAGACAGGGAGAGAGAGAGAGAGAGAGAGAGAGAGAGAGAGACACAGGGAGAGAGAGAGAGAGAGAGAGAGAGAGAGAGAGAGAGCTGAGGCTGGCCGCGAACCCGGATCCTCCGGTCTCCGCCTTCCAAAGTACTGGGATTACAAGTGTGCGCCACCACGCCCAGCACTTTATTTTTTTAATCTTGAAATAGGGTCTCACTAAGTTGTGGATAGGCTCACTAAGTTGCTGAGGCTGACCACGTACCTGCAATACTCTTGTCTGAGCCTCCCAAGGACTGGGATTATAGGCGTGCACCACCACGTCTGGCTCTACCTCTAATTTTAAAACTTGTTTCCATCATTTCCTCCTGTTCCAGCACCTCCACCTTTTTATTTTTTACTTTTTTTTTTTTTTTTTTGCGGTACCAGGGATTGAATGCAGGGGCGTTCTACCTCCGCGCTACGCCCCCGGCCCTATTTTTTTTTTATACTTTATTTTTGAAACCGGGTCTCACAAAGCTGCGGAGGGCCTCACTAAGTAGAGAGGGAGAGAGAGAGAGAGAGAGAGAAAGCACCCGCGCGCACGCATGCGCAAACTGAGGCTGGCCACGATGCTGGATCCTCCGGTCTCCGCCTCCCAAAGTGCTGGGATTACAAGCGTGCGCCACCACGCCCGGTCACCTCCACCTTTTTATGGCTATCCTCTCATGAGACAGTTAAGTATTGCATATTCTTAAAATATGTAAAGAATTTTTTTTCAAAACAGAGTAGAATGGGGGTGCTTTTTCTTGATGTTTTAAAGCACAACCAAAGCTGCTTAAGAGATAAAATATCCTCACATATGAGTTCAATCTCATAAAAGGCAAATAGGTTCTTTTTAAAGTATACAATGCCTATCCTCTATCTTCACCCACTCCAGCCTTCAGCCAGATATTTCATTTTCCTGTTAGAGGAGAAAGAATGAAGACACAATTGACACTTTTACTTAACATTCCTTAATAGATTTAATCAACAAAAAAGGTGAATTTAATGAACCAACTACAGACATTCTCAATGCTAAAACACAAATGCTTCTAAAAGGCAATTTATTACACACTCTAGCAATGAAATATTAAGCAAAATAAAGGTTCTCATCTGCACAACAGAGATGTATAGAATATGTTTTGAAAAGTATGCCTTATAAAAATCCTTCTGCTTTAATCCTTTACTAACCCACTCCACTAAAACTTTTATTTCTTTTTTTGGCAGTACTAGAGGCATTCTACTTCTGAGCTACACTCCCAACCCTTTTTTAATTTTTATTTTGAAACAGAGTCTTGTTAAGTTGCAGAGGCTGGTCTTGAACCTGTGATCCTCCTTTGTCAGCCTCCCAAATCCGGGGATTATAAGCATGTGCCACCACACCCAGCTTCCCACTAGTTGTTTCCAGCTTCTTAGGTTCCTAAGTTCAAGTAACATACATTTGGTACCAAAACCCCAATATTCATAGAAAAAATACTGGAGAAAATATTTTTAAATGCCTCTCTGGTTTTAGAAACAAAATTTTAAAAAGTCTTCTCTACATTAATATAACAAATCTAAAAGTCTCAAAAATAGTTATAAAACTAACTAGAGTTTAATTTATCTAGAAGTGTAGGTCATCAGAAGAGTTACCAAAAATATTTAGGCAAGCTAGATGCCAATAATAATAATAAGCCAGGTGTGGTGGCGCACGCTTGTAATCCCAGTACTTGGGAGGCAGAGACTGGAGGATCTGGGTTCGCGGCCAGCCTCAGCTACTTAGTGAGGCCTCCGCAACTTTGTGAGACCCGGTTTCAAAATAAAGTATAAAAAATAGGGCCAGGGATATAGCTCAGAGGTAGAAAGCCCCTGGGTTCAATCCCCGGTACTGCAAATAATAATAATAATAATAATGATAATAATAATGCCAAATTCTGTATTTCTCTAATTTTTACAATTTGGATACCTGTAATCACTGACCAAGCACTAAGTTACAGGCCTGTCTAAACTGTATATACCCTCCAACTTACCAATTGGCCTTTTTGCCGGAACAAACGCCTTCGGATTCTTCCCAGGACGATTTGTTGTACTTCCAGAGGAGGATGCCGTTTTGGAATTTGATGTTGAAGGCAACAGGGTACGTGGTTTCCTGGATGCAGCCACCTTGGCATTGGATGCTACCTTGGAGATGACAGTACTGAGGGTTGAGAGGTCCAGGACTGAGGGTCGCAACCTGCCTGTGATATAAGCAGCTAGCCTATTGGCTGGATGCAATGCCCCCATCTGTCCCAATAGCAACTTAGCCTGCGGGTAACTCTTACCATTAACCTGAAACAAGTGGCAAAGAGAAATTCTGTAAAGATAAAATTCTCTTGCTAACTCCTCTCCCTTGACAGGGGTTTCATTTTCACAAGGTTTTAAAAATCTATTTTTCATATGTAAAGGGGGAAAAGAAGTAGACTTTTTCCATTTGGGATAATGTGAGTAATAGGAAGGTGAAAAATGCCATCATCCAACATTATGAACTAATCTCATCTCCTTCATTTTGTCATTTGGAAAGAGAATCATTTCTGCATCCTAGATATATGAAAAACACATGACTGTGTTCCAAGAATCATTTGATTGTTTTACCTTAGTAAGCAATTTTTTGTGTATGTGTAGCACTGGGGATTGAACCCAGGGGCCTTCTACCTCCGAGCTACACCCCCAGCCCTATTTTATTTTTATTTTGAAACAGAGTTTCGCTAGGTTAATGAGAGTCTCACTATTTGCTGAGGCTGTCCTCAAACCTGCAATCCTCCTAGCTCAGCCTCTTAAGTACTGGGATTACAAGCATGCGCCACCACACCCAGCTATTTTTCTTTTTTTTTTTTTTGTGGAACTGGGGATTGAACCCAGGGGCATTCTACCTCCAAGCTACACCCCCAGCCCTATTTTTTGTTCTTTATTTTGAAACAGGGTCTCACTAAGTTGTGGAGGGCTTCAGTAAATAGCTGAGGCTGGCCGTGACCCCGAATCCTCCGGTCTCAGCCTCCCAAGTACTGGGATTACAAGCGTGCGCCACCAAGCCCAACTCACATCCAGCTCTTAATAAGCAATTTTAGCTAAACTATTTACAATCATCAGCAAAAATGAATAACTGTTCCACAGAATCTCTGATAAAACCAGAGAAGCATAATGGGTCCTTTCCAACATCCTTCATATTTGAAAAATACATGATGAATCTACTTAAGTTATAAAACAATCACTATTTACAAAAACCTAAGCTACAAAGTCACCTTAGTCTTTGGTTTTTTTTTGCGGTACCGGGGATTGAACCCAGGGGCATTCTACCTCCGCGCTACACCCCCGGCCCTATTTTTTTATCCTTTATTTTGAAACCGGGTCTCAGGAAGTTGCAAAGGACCTCACTAGGTAGAGAGAGAGAGAGAGAGAGAGCTGAGGCTGGCCACGAACCCGGATCCTCCGGTCTCAGCCTCCCAAAGTACTGGGATTACAAGCGTGCACCACCACGCCCGGCCAGTCTTTGGTTTTCAAAAAGCTCTAGATTGAAGATACTGTCTTCATATCATGGACAAAACATGGGCTCAAAGCAAAGTCCTAATACAAAAACTCTACAATTCTAGATATAGTCACTAAAATGTTAGAGAAGAAAGTGAACCAACAAACAAGGTATACATTTTCTTTGCTGCCTGATTGATTATACTATCCATCTTGGGCAGAGGCATAGTTTTTCTTTTGTTTCATTTTCTTTCTTTAAGGAGAGGGGAAAAAAACCTCCCAAGTTTCTTACTCATATTCTGTAGGTCATATTGCGGGGTGACTCTAGAAAAGATATGTCTTTTTATGTCTCCTTTTCATCACTTAAAAGTGGGGATAGAGAGCTGGATATAGTGGTACACACTTGTAATCCAAGTACTTGGGAAGCTGAGACAGGAGAATCACAGGTTCGAGAACAGTTTCAGCAAGTAGTGAGACTCATCGACCTAGTGAGACCCTGTTTCAAAATAGAATAAAATAGGGCTGAGGTGTAGTTTAGGGGTAGAATGCCTCTGGGTTCAAGTCCCAATACCAGTTAAAAAAAAAAAAGGTGGGGACAGAGTAAGGTAGAGTCTACTTTCTGAATTAATAGGGAATTGGTAAGGAGAATAGCCACTCCATCTTCAAAGTCAACAAAATTACTTCAAATTATTTCAGCAAAATACTCTTTGCTACTTAAGTAAATTGTCATGATTTCCAGAGAATCAGATCTATCTCTGCCTCCAGTTTAGTAAAAAAAAAGTGATCTTTCCATCCAAAAGTAAACTTTAGTACAGTTTTTTAGACCATGTGGAATCTGCCTGTACCTTTGCAACTGCTCTGAAGATTACTTTAGCAGCTTCTCCAAATTCTATACAGGTTGAGTATTCCCTTTCCAAAATGCTTGGGACTATAATAAGTGTTTTTGATTTTGGACTTAAAGATATCTGCATATATATGCAAAATTATAATTCTGGACTTAAAACTATTTGCATATATATGTTGCTAATATATATGCAAATGTTCTAATAGCAATATATGTATGCAAATAGTCTTAAGTCCAAAATCATATAATGAGATATCTTGGGGATGGGACTCAAGTCTGAACAAAAAACTCATTTATGTTTCATATATACCTTTTACACTTAGTCTGAAAGTAATTTCATACAATATTTTTAGTGTGCCTATATTTTGACTGTAATCCATCACATGAGGTCAGGTGTGGAATTTCAACTTGTGAGGTCATGTCAAGTGCTCAAAAAGTTTCAGATTTTGGATCATTTCAAATTCCAGATTTCTGAATTAAGGATGCTCAATGTGTATTACAAACTGCCTGCTTGTGTAAACTACATTCTATGTTTGCTTTGTGAGTTCTGGCCAGAGAGAACACAAAATCTCTATGCCTATACTTCAGATTCTTGTCTTATTAGAAATCTCAGGCAGGTCTCTTCTTTCAAAATATCAATCAGTAAAGGGAAAGAGAAAATATCATTCTTCTCATAATTAAGAGTTTAAGATATACCAAGAGCAGTTACAACACACCAGCAAGAGTAAATTGCAATAAAAAGTTTTAAAAGTAGATCAGTCATATTATTGAATAGTCCTTAGCCAAAAGAAGCAACTAATCTTATAAAAGTCAAATAACCTTGGCAATAATGTAAGATACTTCCAAACATTTGCTACTAGTTATAAAAACATTTTATATCACTGAGCAAGGGGAGAAAACCTTTTCGAATATGACATACTTTTACTTTTTTTTTATGGTATTGGGGATTGAACCCAGCAGGGGCATTCTACCTCCGAGCTATACCCCCAGACCTATTTTTAATTCTTTATTTTGAAACAGGGTCTCACTAAGTTGCAAAGAGCCTCACTAAGTAGTTGAGGCTGGCCACGAACCTGCGATCCTCCTGTCTCAGCCTCCTCAGTACTGAGATTACAAGTGTGCACCAACGCGCCAGGCTGACTTATATTTTAATTCAGAACTTTTCTTTCTTTCTAGATGCCGGTGTAACTTTACAAATATAATGTGCCTGAATTACTAAACAGCAAGGATATTTGTCCTACAATGACTACACTTGACAAAACCCCATGAATCAAAGAAAAAAATTAAGCCAGGCAGGGTGGTACGTGCTTGTAATCCCAGTACTTGGGGAGGCTAAAACAGGAGGACCCCAAGTGTGAGGCCAGCCTTAGCACCTTAGCAAGATCCTGTTTCAAAATAAAAAATAAATTGCCAGGTGTGGTAGCACAAGCCTATAACCCCAGTACTTGGGCGCCCTCAACAACTTGGTGAGACACTGTTTCAAAATAAAATTAAATAAATAAATAATAAAAAGGGGTGGGGGTATAGCTCTGTGGTAGAGTCTCCTTGGGTTCAAAGATTCAGTCCCAGTACTAAAAAAAAAAAGAAAATATGGCTCGATTTAAATAAATTTATATGTTTGAATAATATCTTACTAAATTAAAAATTTTCCCAGGACTAGGAAGGGAAAAAAACTCCAAGTTTCTAAATATATACTGCCATCTGCCTATCTTAAAAATCAATTTCACTCTCTCCCTGTCTCTCTCTCTCTCTCTACCTAGTGAGGCCCTCCGCAACTTCGTGAGACTCGGTTTCAAAATAAAGCATAAAAAAATAGGGCCGGGGGTGTAGCGCAGAGGTAGAACGCCCCTGGGTTCAATCCCCAGTACCGCAAAAAAAAAAAAAAAGTCAATTTCATATTCCCTTTACTATCCCTAACATACTAAACATGGATTTGTATTGAAAGTTTCTACTAATAATAAATTCCAAGAAATAGAATGAATTCTTGACTGTCTTTGCTTGGCTATTAAAATATCACTAGAGCTCTGGCAATAAACTTCAAGAAGAGCAACTTTCTAGAAGGACTAGAAAATTATAAGCTAATACAAGGCTCTATATTTCTGGTTGAAATGTGTCAAAAATTCACTCTAGGTATGCATCTAACCTAGACCTATTATAAAAAGGGTAATGATTTTGCTACCCTGTTGCCAGGAAATGAAGATAAATGACTTAAAGCCAACAAAAGGCTCTGAAAAAAAATCAAGACATCACCTAAGTATAAAAATGTGCTACACCCAGATTAAAGATAATTCTCACCTGGATAAGCCCAGATGTACTTGAACTGGGTTTACGCTTATAGGCCACCAGCTTCCCTGCAGGAGAAAGCCCTGCATAAAAAGGCAGACCTTTGCCTCCATGTAATCTTTCCCTCACTGGGTCCAAGGCATCTGTCTGCACAGGAGAGATATCATCCATTTTCCCAGGGGACAATGGACCATCAGGAGTCTCTGATCCAGATTTCTCAGCCATTTCATCTTGGTCTTGACATGATGGCATAGAGATTTTCACACGAGAAGAATAAACAGGAGGGTTCTTCTCACCCCGGCTCTTTCGCTGAGAAGCCAACTCAATGATGAAGCTGCCCACCTTAAGTGATTGCGGCATGTTGCTATTGATGTGCTGGGATAAAATGCTCAAAATCTTGTTCCGATCTTCCTCCCAATTGCAGTCTGAGATGATCTCTATCAGTTTGGTGGGACCACCAGGTGACTTCTGGTGCACATAAGAGGTAGAAGAGGATTCCCCTTCATTGCAGGAAGACTTCCAGCTCTTTTCTGATTGGAAAAAAAATGCAAAATATTTCTGGTTCACAGTCATTTTGTGCTGAACTTTAAAAAGAATTCAACAGTTTCTCAATGTCCTATTTTCCATATACTTTCAGTGGTAACCTAGGAGGTAAGTTTAATATTCGTAATTTGGGAGTTCTTCTGAAAGAAGAAAGATCTTACAGAACAAGACTACAATCATTTTTACTATCCTACTGACTGAGCTCTCTGATAAAAAGGGAGTTCCCTTAACACTGTTCTAAAAGGCCATAACTATTCCATAAATGCAAGCTAACAAAGAATGACCTATAACCAAGATTAAGGTTATTTGGTATAGGTTACTGTTCTGCTATCCATATAGACAAAGAGGAAAGCTCGCTCTGAAACATGTGGAGGTGAAAGTCAATCCTAAAGAATAGCAAAGGAGGCTGGGTGTGGTGGCACATGCCAGTAATCCCAGACTTGGGAGGCTGTGACAGCAGGATCACAGGTTCGAGGACAAACTCAGCAACTTAGCGAGGCCCCCCACAACTTAGTGAGACCCTGTTTCAAAATAAAAAAAATAAAATAGGGCTGGGTGTATAGCTGAGAGGTAGAACACCACTGAGTTCAATCCCCAGTTACACACACACACACACACACACACACACACACACACAATAGCAAAGGAGACAGTGTTTTTGGTTTTAAACAAACAGAAAGTACACTCTATAGTTTCTATTGCAAATACCCTGTGTGTGTGTGTGTGTGTGTGTGTGTGTGTGTGTGTGTG
>PVJS01061912.1:0-10869 GCA_004027185.1 Glis glis | reverse complement strand
CCACAAAAAAAAAAAAAAAAAGAAGAACAGAAATTCTGTATTTGGTACTTCTGATGTACTCTGCCCCAATATTTTCTTATTTTAATGTGTACTCCTTCCCTGTAATAAACCATAACCATGAGCAAAATAATAACTTTCTGTGATCTTTTCCAGTAAATTATCAAGCAAAAGACTGGTTTTGTGAACTGGCTTTGTGGCAGAGTTACAACAAATATATAATGAATGAATTTTATATTTACTGGGATTGACTTTGAGGACAAATCCTCATTTGTACAATGGTTTGTAAAACTACCATTAAAACTTTGACTGAAGTAATCATAGTCAATTGTCCAACTATCACATGGAATTTGTTCCATTTATACTTGGAATACTTTAAAATTCAACAAGTCTTTATTGAAAACATTCCTTTGAGAATATGCTCAATTCTGTGGCTGAAGCAAATATTTGGCCCTGAAGAAAAGACAAAGACAAATGTTTAATTCTTGCCCACCAACAAAATAGAGGCCAAGTGCTGAGATATTAATGCAGAAATATCGTCGGGTTCTCAATGTGTGATGGAGTGAGGTGACATATCAGGTAACATTTGAGATGAGCTATAAGAAAGATTATTAATTAGACAGGGACAGAACAGAAAATAGTAAATATAATGTCAACAATGTCACTATAGTAATATTATTTTATCCCTTATATATATTATTATAAAGATCATTCTATTATATAATAATTACCTAAAATATTATATCACAAATTTCCTAACCACAATTTGTAAACAATCTACCATTATTACTTTATGCAAAGGGTAACTTATCTGTAATTAATTTATGTATACAAGGTTTTATTCAATCTACTTAAATATAAAAAATATTGACATTAGTAAGTGTATAGAGAAGGGTAGAAAGAAGAGTTTTTTTTATGCTTTGCCCTCTCTGTGTATGATGAAAATATCCCCCACCTATTTCAACCCCCACATAAATGCAATCATTTGAGAAAATTTAGGTGATCTTAGAAGCTTTTGCAAATGCTTGTACAACTCAAAATAAAATATCAAAAGATACGAGATTTCATGTCAGAACTGGTTAAATAGCAGAAGTTAAAAAATTAAGGGCACTGTCTATATAAGGCAAAATTTGTAGAAAGATATGTTTCAACAAACTGACATACACTAGTATTTCAGAAACAGAAGTTTCTAATATCTTCAAGTTTCTTTTGTTTGGAAAAGTAAAGTCTCAGTCTTTTATCTAGTCTTAGTATTAGTCTTCTATCTAGTGTGGTTACAAAAAGTGATACTAAATGCTACTAATAATTGTTTTGGGCTCTCTTTTGAAACAGCACAGTGAGTTTAAATTTACTAAGGAGTTGAAAAACTTATACACAGAAAGTGTGATGCAAAAGAAATTACAGAAGACACAAATAAATGGAAATATACTCTACATTCATGAATCAGACTAATTAACATTGTTAAAATGTCCATATGACCCAAAGCAATATACATAGTCAATGCAATTCCTATTATAATCTCAATGACATTTTTTGGAGAAATAGAAAAACCCATCTTAAGATTCAAATGGAATCATACGGAACCTCAGATAGCCAAAACAATCTTGAGGAAAAAAATGAAAAAAAAAGTAAAGCAGTAGATCTCATACTTCCTGACATAAAAACATACTATAAAGCTACAGTAATCAAACAGTATGGTACTGGCATAAAGACAGACATATAGACCAATGGAACAGAATAAAGGGCTCAGAAATAAGCTCTCACATTTATGGTCAAATCATCTTCATTAAGGGTGTCAAGACTACACAATGATAAAAGGATTGTTTTTGACCAGTGGTGTTGGGAAAACTAGATATCCACATGCAAGAGAATGAAATTGGACCTTTACATTATACCATATACAAAAATCAGTCAAAGGGTTAAAGACCTAAATATAAGACCCGAAACTGTAAAACTCCTAGAAGAAAACATAAGAGAAAAGTTTCATGACATTGGATTTGTCAATAATTTATTGAGTGTGATACCAAAAGCAAAGGCAATGAAAACAAGAACAAATAGATGAGGCTTTATTGAACTTTAAAAGTTCTGCATAGCAAAGGGAACAACCAAGAAAGTGAAAAGCCAACCTAGAAAATGAGAGAAAATATTTCCAAACTACCTGATAAGGTGTTAATATCTGGAATATATAAATAATTTCTACAACACAACAACAACAAAGTCACCTTAAAAATATGCAAAGGATATGAAGATATTAACAGACATATCTTCAAAGAAGATATACAAATGACATCCTAACATGTATATTAAAAGACGTTCAACATCACTTACCATTAGAGAAATGCAAACCAAAACCCTAATGAGATATCATCTCATACCTGGTAGGATGGCCACTGTCAAGAAACAAAACAAAACAAAAATAAAGTCCCAAGAACATGTCAAATGTTAGCAAGAATAGAGAAATGTGAAACTTTGTGCACTGTTGATGGGAATATAAAATGGTACTGCCACTATGTAAGATAGTATAGAGAGTCTGCAAAAAAAATTAAAATAGGAATGATCATATGATACAGCAATTCCACTTCTGGGTACATATCCAAATTAATTGAAAGCAAGGTTTTGAAGGGATATTTGTATACTTATGGTCATTGCTACATTAATCACATAATCAAGAGCTGACAGTAACCTAAATCTTCATCAACAGATGAATGAATAAATGTGTATAAACATTCAATGGAATTTTATTAAGCCGTAGAAAAGAAGGAAATTCTGTCATAAGCTATATGGATGAACATTGAGAACACTATGCTAAGTGAAACAGCCAGTCACAAAAAAGAAAAATTCTGTATAATTCCACTCACAGGAAATATCTAAAGTAGTCAAACTCTTAGAAACAGGAAGTAAAAATAGTGGCTCTCAGGAGCTATGGGGAAAAGAACAGGATTTGTTGTTCAGTGGGTATAGAATTTCAGTTTTGCAAGATGAAAAAAGTTCTAGAGATTTGTTCCACAACAATGTGCATATGGGTAATACTACAGTATAAAATAAGATGCTAAATTTTACTTTATGTATTTTTAACCACAATTAAAGGGAGAGAGAGAGAAAATGACAGTGTGAGTTCATACTGTCACGTATCCATTGTGTCCAAACGAATAAGAAGGAAGAGTAAAATAAAAAAATGTAAGGCCTAATATTTTGCCAGGACCAAAGCAAAGTAAGCATCCCTATGGAAAAAAAAAAAACCCCAGAAATCACCAAATAGGTTGCAGCTGCAGACCTACATGGCTTCAGGTCCTGAAGGAGTTGTAGGAGGTGGCATGGCCCAGAGTTCACTCCAACCAGGGGATAGAAAGAAAAGCCTTTTGTGCAAGATGGGGCACCAGAGGCAGGCTAGCTGCTAACATCAGAAGCTGGGATGGTGTCATCCTACTCAGACTCTAAGAAGGTTGAAATTAAAAAATGCCGCTACCACCTTGAAGAAGACACAGTCATAGAGCATCATCATGAGAGTAACTGGACCAAGCCACACCCTGGCCCAGGCGGCTCCACTGCCCTTAGTGTCACCCTAGGATAAGAGCCCCAAAGACTCTCTTAAAATCTTATTCTAAACTAGTGCTACTGGAGACTGGATAGAGGCAACCAAAAAGTTGCTAGAAAGTGGGAGCGGACCTCAGAGAAAAAGATAAAAAGGGGAGAGAGAGAGGGGAATGTGCCCTAATGAATCCCAAACACACAAAAGACAAATTTTAAATTCTAATCAAATTCTGAAATGAAAGTCAACAAGATCATTGACTGAACTATAAATCCATTACCAAAGAAATTAACTTTGTGGAAAAGTCTGACAAAAGTATGTTAGGAAAGCTCAGAGAGATAGATGAATTCATGACTTTCTGCAAAAAGAAAAAAAAAGATCCAGATAATAAAAACAGGAAGAAATAAATCAAGAAGAGGAAGATATTAAATAGAAACCATTCAACATCCAAAAATGAAAAACATTGTGATTAAAATCACAAAACAGATGGCACAAATTCTAGACTAGATGAATTTGAAAGTTTCTAATTTAAGTCATATAAATATTGTCAGCACAAGAGACTGGAAAGCATGACAGAGAAATAAAATGTATATGGGATATGAGTTAAAATTTTCTAGAATTAAGAGAAATATGATTTTTTGGATTATTATTGCATTCCAAATTCCCAACAGGAAAAGACAGAGTCACAACTAGACATTACAGTGACTTGGTAGAACAGGAAGTATAAAGACAAAACAATTTTTTTAAAGTTTCCATAGAGATTACCTACGAGGGAAAGAATATTTAGCTGACAGCACACTTCCCACAGTCAATAGCAAATGCCAGAAGCCAATGGGATATGGCTTTCTGAATGCTGGGGAAAATATTGGTCCACTAAGAATCTTATAACTATCTAAACTGCAGTTCAAGTGTGAAAGTGAAGAGTAGATAGTTAATTAACTACCCACAGATTCTCATGCACAAAACAGTTATAGATGTAGCTTAGAGTGAAAGTCAACTCAGTGGGACCTAAGTTGATATACACATGAAAAAATGATATGCATAGAAATTATTATAAAAATTGGTGAAACTTAATGACTAGCTATAAAATACCTAATTCATTTTAAAGTTCAACTAATCAAAGTGGCACAAAAGGTGGTGGTGTTCAATAGCCAAGAAAATATCCTAAGGTCCATGAGATATTTTGGATGAAGACAGAAACAGAAAAAGTATTTAGCAAACCACATAATTATGTATGTATGTTAAAAAAATAAGGGTAACCACTAAAGCAATTAAAATGTGTTCTAAGTTTACAACCTAGCCAAAGAATAAAATAAATAGAAGCCTCAATAATGTAACAGAAATTAGAAGAAGTACAGGTAGATTAAAAACTGGAAATTACAATGGTAAAAGCAAATCTAGATATGTGAGCAGTCTTATCAAATATATATAAACTCACATATTAGAACAGATTTTCATATTGTATTTTAGATTTATGCTACCAAGCAGTCACTCCATCTTTATTATTCTTCTCTCCTCCTATCTTTTGGTGAAAAGGGAAATCAAAAGTAACAAGAAAAATGAATTTCTAGATTTAATGTGAATAGAAACCAGGAAAATAACACTAGATGAATGGTACCTGTTATGGTTAGATATAGAGTATCCCCTGAAGAGTTCATGTATTAATGTTCAGAATTGATATAATTAATATCATCAGTGAATACTTCCATTTTAATGAATTTATTGGGTGGTAACCTAGGCAGGTGGGTGTGGCTGGAGGATGTGGGTCCTGCAGTGGGAGGGAAGATGGCCTTAGGGACTGTGCTTGTGTTTTTGAATCCCCTTGCTCGCTCTCTTGCTTCTGGCCTAGATGATTTGAGAGCAGAGCCCTTGCTCTCTCCTTTTCCCTGCTTCCCACTTCCATGCCCTGAGCTCCACAGACCCAGCCTGACATGGACTGAACCTTTGAAATCTGCAGAACTGCAAGCAAATAAATCTTTCTTCCTCTAAATTGTGTGGTCAGTTGTTTTGTATTACAGCAGTGGGAGTGCCAGCTGAAACAGTACCATTTGTGAATTCCTCTTGAACTCTAAATTAGCTTCTTTAGGACCTCTTCAGTTTGCCCAGCCACTGACTGCCCCTTCCACATACGCCACTTATGACCCTCAGTGGTGTGCTCAAAGGCACTGTTCATAGGACATAGGAAATTTTTCTTCAAATGACCTCAAGCTTTAATGCACATCAAGCACCCCTCAGGAAGGCCAAGACTGACAGCAAGTGTTTAACTCTCCACAAGGCCTGGACTTGAAGCAGTGTGAGGTGTGCTGAGGCCTTATGCCCCAACATGGTCCCCTTTAGTCCTATTACAGAATCATCAGGACTTCACTTCTGTTTAAAATTAAAAACCAGCATTACTCCTATGAGCCCTCACCAGAAATGGGGTAGATTTGAAAGGAGAGAACCTAATGAGCAATGTCAGCAATGCTACACTTAAAATTAAAGGCCTCTTGTTCCTGGTATCCTCACAGTACCATAAGCAAGGGGAGTCACTGTGACTCTTTGTATGAGGCAAGTTTAAGTAGAAAAGAGAAGTGAAAAGCTAGGAACCCAAAATGGTTAACTCAAGAAGTGATTATTGGCTTTCCAAAGGTGTTCACAAAAATGCTCCTGCAGGTAAATCTTTAAGAGTTTCTCAAAACCTTCTCCCTCATATGGGCTTCAGGCCCCTGTGGCTTAACTCCAATTCTAAACAAGAGGGGTAGAAAGAAGGCACCTCTGAAAAATGCCACAAAAGATGAAACCACACCCCTTCCTGTCCCCAGCTGCCCCCCACAAAGACACACAAGTGTCCTGATTACAACACTGTTGTCAGACTTTCTGCATTTTTCTTCTTCCTGGGCCTGTGGAAATCAACTCTAGTCCAATGATCTGAACTTTATAGTTTTTGTGTAATTATTATCTGAATTGTGGCCTTTTAAATATAACATATATAACAGTCTACCTCTAGCTGCCTATATGAATCCTTAGATTAATGTTATGTCTGTTTTAGCTTTTATGGCATTCAAAAGCTTTTTTTAAAAAAGTTTAAATAAAATTATTCAAAACAATCTGTTATTTTTCTTTCTCTTATTTTGATTTTTACATTAAAAATGGATTCACAATAACTGGACATGAAGAACTGTTAGAACTGTGACACACTAAAAATGAGCACTTGTTACTTTGATGGAAAACATACTTATCTTTAAGTATTTGAGCAGTAACTGTTCAAAATGTATATGTGCACATACATGTAAAATATTAACTTTAATTATTTTTAAAGCACATTTTTATTTTTAATTGGTACATGATAATTGTACCTATTTATGGAGTACAGTATGGAATTTTAATACACGTGTACAATGAGTAATGATTAGGTCAGGGTAGTTGGCATATCTATATCTGTCACATCAGATATTTATCCTTTTTATGTTGAAAACATTCAAACTATAGTGCCTTTAATTCTAATATGAGTGACAGATGTATTACTAATAAGCAAGTTAATGTACCAGAGAATCATTTAATTGGATATTGAAAGAGCCTAATAAAATTATTCAATAACTAATTTACAATCAAGTACACAGATACGAACTTCCTAAATAATCTTGTATAATTTACTGAGATCATAGAAAGGGTAGTAATTTGTAACCATAATTTTCAAGGAATTTCTTTCATGAACAGGAAACTCCAATATGGAAAGCAGAAATTATATATATATATATATATATATTTATATATATACAACATTCAGTACAGCCACATTTTTTCGATGCATAAATTATTATTTTGAGAGTGAGACAAACATGAGAATAGCATTAACAACTTTAAGAAATGTCAGTGCTAATAATGTTGCCGTTGAAGCTACGTAATTGTGTCTGTTTTAAGTTTGAAAGGGACAAGGGGGAAGATGAGGATCAACACCCTCATTCTAAAGGTCCAGAAACCAAGTCAAAGAAGGTAATTGATTTGTCCAAAAGGATATACAGGTAGTAACTAAAATGCAAATAATACCAACATTTCCTTGCCCCTAATCCTAAACTCATTTTATAAATGCATACCACTTTTAAATTAAACAGTTATTTTGAAAATATGACATATTATATAATACACAGATTTAAACACAAACAAAAACATAATCTATTGTGAAAATTTTTTCTCTGCAATAGGACAAAGATGACACCCAGAAAAATTGAAGAAGTTCCTTTCCTAAACCATCTTTTGTGATGGAAGTAAGGATAATGATAAAGGAAAACTGTCTTACTTCTTGAATTAAACAGAAAGGTAAAATTCTAAATAAAGTGTACCCTCTAGACGTGAAAGCTAAATATAGAGAACCCATATCATATGAACAGTAACTGATTCTTTCTCATTCCATACAACATGATCTCTAACATTCTGAAGTATAAAATCTTCATAATAATTCCGAAAAACTGGATTCAAAAATATAAAATGAAATAATTTTCAAATTTTCTTCCACAAAACAGTGGTTACTTCATTAGCTCTCAAAGCCACTGTACTTACACACACACACACACACACACACACACACACACACACACACACCTCTCACACAGCCTCAAGGTACTTACTGAGCTGTAGAGATAGCCTTCACCATTCATGGCCACATAGAGGCTGGCTTTCACCCCTTGGATGGCCACCACACGCAGACCCACAGGAATTAGATTGAAGAGGGCTGGAAGAACAAAAAATCAGAGAAAGAGGAAAGGGTCAGTGGCTCTTACTTTTCTTTTTTTTTCATGGTACTGGGGATTGAACCCAGGGGTGTTCTACCTCTGAGCTACACCCTCAGCCCTATTTTATTTTGTATTTTGAAAAATGGTCTCAGTAAGTTGCTGAGAGCCTCACTAAGCTGCTGAAGCTGGCCTTGAACCTGTGATCCTCCTGTCTTTGCCTCCCAAGTACTGGGATTACAGGCATGTGCCACCAGGCCCGATGTCAGAGACTTTTTGAATAAACTGCCTTGCACCTTAAAATAATGTTTTTGAGAATTAAAAATTGATTAAATGAAAGTAATAGGGAAAAAGAAAGAGAGAGAGAGAGAGACAATGATAGAGACAGAGATGTTCTAAGAACAAGAAGTGGCCTCTTCTCCCCCTGCTTCTGCACCACCATTGATTACACATGTAATTTCAAGTAAGTTACATAACTAATCTGAAATAAAGAGGTTACATTATAAGGTCTTTAAGGTCCCTACTTGGATCTGAATGTGTAGGATCCCTGCTATTCAAAATATAACACACATTAAAATGAATTGGGAACATGCTTTAAATATGTGAGTTTCTCATACTCAAAACACTCAGCAGTCTAAATGTCTACTCAGAGTAATAAATTCATGTAGCAGAAAAAAGAAAAAGAAGATAATCTACATTTCTACAAACAAGGTATTGCAATGAATTATATATTGATGGCATCTAGTTACTTTTGAGATTACAAAATGAGTGTAAGCAGAAAACATCACCTCTACCCTGAAGAGTTTTACATATGGGAGGAAAAACTCATATAGTTAAACTCTGTAGGTGGTGATATAGATATGAATTAAATATTTCATGACTTCATGCATAAGCGAATATCTCTGCAGTGTACTTTAATATCCTGACTTAGTTAAAAGCCTTTTTCTACTGATAAAATTCCCATCAGTTCTAGTGCTCTCAGTTCTGAATAAAAGATACACATAAATTAACCCAAGAGCTACCATCAACCAGTAGTGCTTCTATTTTTCTAAGTTTTCTCTGCTTAGGATAGTAAGCAGCACACACATAACACAACACACTGTATTTGGATTTCAGTCAAATGTTCATTTGAAAGTTGTGGAGGATCAAACCTTAGGCCACAATTTAAGGTAGCAGGATCCAATTCCTAGCTGCTATTGACTTTGGATGGGTCTCTTTGCCTCTTTGGACCTCTTTCCTCATTTGTCAGGAAAGTTCAAAATAAATCGTAGTAGTTGCTTAATTAAGGGTTAATTGGCTCAACTTAGATCTCTACCACTGTCCTTGTCCTACTGAAATTGCTTAGGAAATATAAAGACCTTTGAGTCGACTTGGGGAGAAAAAGCTAAGACATATGGAATAACCTGATACAGTGTATAATTTACTTCTATAATTAAATGTAATATATGCAGTCTATATATATTTTCTGTTACGGAAGTTCAGGAAAATGGCAGATCCATGTGGCCTAAAGTATACAGAGAATGCTTCACATAGAATATGGGACTTAAGTTGATACTTACAGAAAGGGAAGAAGTTGAATGAGCAAAGAATAAAAGGATATTTTAGTGGGGCTTGAAATTTACGTGGTTTGTCATAATAATGTGTATGAGGGGGCAAGGATGGGCAGATTGAAGGATTTGATTCATATTGGGGAGAAATGAAGTAAACCATGTAAGTAAAGTACAGGTAAATAACTGAGAGCCTATTCCTCTACTCTCAGAGATTTAGACTTTGCCATATGGGCAACAAGACCTGTGACATACAAACATGGGAGCAACTACAGAGACTGTAAGATTGTAAGAGATTTGAAGATAACTCATAAACCAAGCACTCGGTTACATGGCTTTGAGACATTCATTTAACCTCTCTGCCTTAGTTTCTCTGTCAGTAAAATGGGCATAACAACTCTTCCTGCACAGACTTTATAGAAGAACCAAATGCATTATCACATTTTTGAAAAGTATTTCCTAAACAGAGATGTGTCCTTTCTATAAAAGAGTTATTTGTCATTAATGCCTGATACTTTAGTTTGGCAAATAAGATTCCCATGGGACTGATATAAAACTGACATATTTCTTAAGTAATAATTTTGAGTACACATTCAGCAACTTGCTTAATTCTTTAAAAAGATAATAGTTGATATTGATGCATCATTTAATTTTCAATGCTGATACATTCATCAATTGTATTTGATTCTCAACCATAATGTTCTGAAGAATTTAGGACAGAATAATGATTACCTTAACTTTAGAAGGACAGAAGAGAGGTAACTCAGGTACAACTATATCTGAACACAGATTTTTCTGACTCTAATGTGGTTATCTGTCTAAGACATCATATTTCTTCCTCCTTTCCTTTTAAGCATAATTTTCTAAATACCCATTCTTCTCAAACAGTAATAGATTATTTAGCAACATTTCCCTACATATCCTGCAGTTGGAGGGAGCTCCTAAGGACTCAGTACTTGGCAATGAGATATAGGCAGACAGGTCTTTTATAAGTTTGAAGAACCCTTCCTTAGCTTATAGACGGCCTTTGCCCTTCTTCTCAACCCTGCACTTTATTTATTTATTTATTTATTTATTTATTTATTTATTT
>PVJS01061911.1:0-10869 GCA_004027185.1 Glis glis | reverse complement strand
AAGTAGTGAATCCATGGAATTACTGTCATAAACAATGTGTATATGTGAGATTATACCAACATCATTCTCAGTGCTACATGTGGGGGGGAGGCGGGGGGGGAAGCGGGGGGAGGGACACCAAGAGCTGTGTGCATGTATGTTAACACCAAACTGATACTCATTGTGAAGTGAGACTACAATGCACCAATAAAAAAATAAAATAAAATAAAAAAAAAATAATTCGGATTTTCAAAAAAAAATACTGTACATTTCTCTTCCATATTCTTGTTTTTGAATGGGGAAATGAAGAGTATGTACTATCTTGTTGAATGATTCTTTGGGTATTTTTAAATGTCACTAAAATATTAATGAAACTATTTGATCTTTGATTTGTATAAGAAAGGGAAGCAATCTTTTCTGTTGAAGTTATAAGATCACATAGAAATAGGAAGGTTTCCATTGTCTAACTGCAGCTTAGGTATCCATTTTTGTAACCTTTGTACTCACATCTGTGTGTTCACTCCCAGGTGTACTGGTTAATGGTTCCCCCTGTTAAAAAAAAAGTCGGCCCAGTGGGAATTAGCCAACGAGATTAGATTGTAAAGTCTTATTCCAGCGCAGAGCCCTATGTGTTAGGGGGATAAAAGACTGTGTGGATTGCCTGTGCAGTGTGCTTGTGTACTGGCTTCACGGTGGCATTTGTACCCTTCTGCACAGAAGTAAATTGCCTTGCCAAGTTACTTTTGGTTTCATGAATCTTTTTTATTTTTTTTGGCGGAACTGGGGATTGAACCAGGGGCATTCTACATCCGAGCTACACCGCCAGCCCTATTTTTTATTCTTTATTTTATTTATTTATTTATTTATTTTTTGCAGTACTGGAAGTTGAACCCAGGTGCATTCTACCTCTGAGCTACATCCCCAGTCCTGTTTTTTATTCCTATTTTGAAACAAGGTCTCACTAAGTTGCGGAGGGCCTCACTAAGTAGCTGAGGCTGGCCGCAAACCTGCGATCCTCCTGTCTCAGCCTCCCAAGTATGGGATTACAAGCGTGCGCCACCACGCCTGGCCGGTTTCATGAATTTTTTTTTTTTGTGTGTGTGGTACCGGGATTGAACCCAGGGGCATTCTACCTCCGAGCTACACCCCCGGCCCTATTTTTTATCCTTTATTTTGAAACCAGGTCTCACAAAGTTGAGGAGGGTCTTACTAAGTAGCTGAGGCTGGCTGCTAACCCGGATCCTCTGGTCTCTGCCTCCCAAGTACTGGGATTACAAGCGTTCGCCACCACGCCCGGCTCTGTTTTCATGAATTTTTATTTGTGACTTCCCTGGAATCCATTTCTAACATTTAGAAGTAGCTATAATAATTCACATTTATCTTAATTATTAAATATTTTGAGAAAAAACGAAGTTTTTTCTAGCAAACTTTCTTCCCTCCGTTACCCCTAAGCAATATCCTCTTTCCTTTTCTTTTCTTTCCTCTCCTCTTCCTGGTTTCAGTAGCATCTGTGATGCAAGCAGAGACTTCTCTAGATAGGAAGTTTTTCGTATTTTCCAGGACACACAAGGAAGCCACTGGTTACTGCCCTCTTTCCACCTCCTCGTTTACCATCTTTTTATCACACAGTAATCTCTCTTCTTTTTACTGTCTCCCCTGCCTCTCCATGAGCCACTTGAGGGCAGGTGCCATTCCGTCGCTTCTGAATTGTTACTTGCAGTTGGTATGGTATCATGCACATAGTTGGCATGTAATCCATATTTTTGAGTGAATAACTTTTACCTTTTTTTCCCCGAGTGTAAATGATTTTATCAGAAAGTAAAAGTAGTGATAGGGAGCTGTTGGATTTTCTTTTTTCCTTTTATTGAACCAGTTACTATTGTTTGAAATCCAGAAAAGGAAATCTTAAATTTTAATGATTCTTTAAACATTTTACAATTCTCTGCATTATCACTAGAAGTACATATATCATCTTTTGAAAATGTTTATGGAAAAAAAGTATGCACAGATGAGTGTTTAAAACAACAGGTGCAATCTAGTGATACTTTGCGGTTCATTAGTAAAGGATTTTTCATATTGTGTTTCAAATGTGCTCATTTTTTTATACTTTCTGCTATGGTTTGAACATCTCCACCAAAACTCTTATTGATATTTAATCCTCATGGTGAGGTATTAAGAGGTAGAACCAGGTGGGACCTTTAAGAGGTGAGTAGGTCAGGAAGGCTCTGCCCTCCTAAATGGATTAATCCATTAGTAGATCAGTTGGTTAGTAGATTATCTGGAGAGTGGATCTGTTTTAAGAGCCAGTTTTGCTCTGTCTCTTGTATGCACCCTACTTGCCACATGATGCCCTGTGCCACCTCAGGACTCTTCGATGAGTTTCCACCAGAAAGAGGCCCTTTCCCAGCCTCCAGAACTGTGAGCTGAATAAACTTTTGCTCTTTATAAGTTACCTAGCCTATGGTATTCAATAATAGCAACAGAAAATGGATAAAGGCAGGAAATAGGTGCCAGGAGTGGGGCTGTTGCTAATCACAAACACCTAAAAATGTGGAAGTCACTTCAAAACTGGATTAGGAGCAGAGGCTGGAAGAATTTGGCGTAGCAGTCTTGAAAACGTCTGTATTGCTGTGAACAGTGCACTAAGGTCAAGAAAGGCCTTAGATAGAAGAAGATAAGAAAACTAGGGAAAGTTTGGAATCTCTTGGGGATTAGCTGAAAGGTTGGGGTCCAATGCTGACAGAAATGTGGACAGTAAAGGCCATGCTGAGGAGGTCCATATGGAAATTAGGAATATCTTATTGAGATTACAGAAAAAGGCATCTTTTTTTTTGGCAGTGGGGATTGAACCCAGGGGTATTCTATCTCTGAGGTAGGTAACCACTACATAAAAAAGAATATCCAAGGCATTGTATGCTTTTCCATCCTCCAGAAGTAGTCAGTACAGCACTGCTGTGTTACTAGAACAGAATTGAGAAGCACAAATCCTTGCATTAAAGAATAAATAGTATGATTTTATTAAGAGTAAAGTCACCCCTCAGTATCCATGAGGAACTGGTTCTATCCCCCTTCCCACCTCATAGCTACCCAAATCTGTGGATGCTCAAGTTCCTTATATAAAATGGCATTGTAGCCAGGCGTGGTGGTGTACGCTTGTAATCCCAGTACTTGGGAGGCGGAGACCGGAGGATCTGGGTTCGCGGCCAGCCTCAGCTACCTAGTGAGGCCCTCCGCAACTTCCTGAGACCCGGTTTCAAAATAAAGTATAAAAAATAGGGCCGAGGGCGTAGCTCAGAGGTAGAACGCCCCTGTGTTCAATCCCCAGTACAGCAAAAAAAAAAAAAAAGATCTGTTATTTTAATACACTATCTGAATAATAAAGAGATCATAGGAAAATAAGTTAGTAATCAGAGACTGACTAAAGCTCAAATAAGTTTACTTAAATGAGGTTAATTTAAAAAGCAATATTGAAGCCGGGCATGATGGTGCATACCTGTAATCCCAGTACTAGGAAGGCTGAGACAGGAGGATTGCAGGTTTGTGGCCAGCCTTAGCAATTAGTGAAGCCCTCTGCAACTCAGTGAGACCCTGTTTCAAACTAAAAAATAAAATAGGGCTGGGGGTGGGAGTGTAGTTCAGAGGTAGAATTCCCTTGTGTTCAATCCCCAGTACCTAAAGAAAAAAAAAATAGAGCCAGTCCAGTGCAAGGTACTTTTCCCTTACCTTTTTGGGTATTTTCAGTACATTAATAATTACAGGAGAATGACCCTGGTATAAAAATAAAATTATCCTAACAGAGGATATAGTTTAGAAACTAAGAATTTTGTAGGAAGATATAATGAGTGCCACATTTTCTAAATAAAAACAGAATACCACAAAACGGAAAATTAAAATTTTGTAGTTATAAATAACTGTTTTAAGTATTGTTGCTACTCCATATATTTGTATGTTAGTGACATTTTTGGTGCAGTGCCTTCTCTTATTGACATTTTTGAAGTTGCCACAGTTTCTGATAATAGGTAAAGTGGTTTGGTTTCTCCCTCTAGGGTTTCACAAAGTACTTATGTCTTCTCTGCAAAATAAGAATTCTTCCTGGTTTTATTGAATCCTAAGTGATTTACCTATCTATACTTGGACTCCCTACCACCTATTCCCTACTTTCTTGAAAAGTAATTTAATTTTCTGAATGCAGTTAGGTAGTGGTTAATTCCAAAGGAGCAGTTATAGAAGCTACTTCCCATAATTGGCAGATGTATATCAGTTTCTGAAATTTGATTTCCAAGAACTGAAGTACCGGCTCGTTTTGATCGATTTCTTTGTTGTAGTGCTAATTTTCCCCTTGATACTTGGATGCCTTTGCCTGTGAGACCTTGGTAGGATGTAATCCTGAAAATCCCACACTTCAGTTTTTCAGACTCCAAACTTCCATCTGTCATGTTTGATTGCTGTAAAACCAGTTTGAAGGAAAGACTAAAAATAAGTTAGCCTTTAGACCTAGGAGCTTGACAAAAAAGAATGTAGATTACAGGTGGTAAAATCCCCAATGGAGTGATCACCCTTCTTGTGTTTTTTTTTTTTTTTTGCGGTACCGGGGATTGAACCCAGGGCATTCTACCTCCGCGCTACACCCCTGGCCCCATTTTTTTTTATACTTTATTTTGGAACCAGGTCTCATGAAGTTGCAGAGGGCCTCACTAAGTAGAGAGAGAGAGAGAGAGAGAGAGAGAGAGAGAGAGCGCGCGCAAGCTGAGGCTGACCGTGAACCTGAATCCTCTGGTCTCCACCTCCCAAAGTACTGGGATTACAATCGTGCGCCACCACGCCCGGCTCACTCTTTATTTTGAAACAGGGTCTCCCTAAGTTGTTGAGGCTAGCCTCGAACCTGTGATCTTCCTGTCTTAGCCTCCCAAGTACTGGGATTAAAGGCATGCGCCACCATGCCTGGCTTTTCTTGTGTTTTTTAAATGTATTTGTAATAGAGTAGATGTAAGTTAAAAGGGAGTTTTGAAGTATTTTCCTTTAGAATACTTTCATCATGAGTAATGTTAATATAATCCAAATGAAAATAACTAAAAAGGGACTGTAATACCTTTCCCTCATTTTTTTTTTTACAACTCATGATTCTCACACAATCCATTTTAATCAAGTTGACTAAGAAAAACTGGGAAATAGATAAGGGTAATAAATGTGCTTGTTCTCAGGATTGCATTGGCAAGAGGCTTATAATACAGGTCATCTAACTCCCAGTACAAGACTCTCTCCACTAGAACATGCTGTTAGTCTCCACTGCCTTCAGGAATACTCTCTGACTAGCAACATCATGTCCTTACATCAGCAGTGTTCAAACCTGTGCAGAATTATGACTGCTAGAAAAAGCTGTGTGTTCTCACAGTACATATTGTATTGTAGTATTATGTGAATCGTTTATTTTGTAAAGTGGCTATAACCCATACAGTAAAATTGAATATTCATGCTTTCTAGGCATGTGGTTTTTAACCATATTAGTTTTTGATTTGAAGGAAGTAAGTGTACTACCGTAGCCGAAGCAGAGTGAACTAAGATGACCCGACCTCTCAGGGAGCAGAGTCAGAGGGCTTGAGAGATTATTTGCATACAACATTCATGTGCATGGTTTTTAAATTACAAAAAGGAAAATGTTTGTTAAAAACACAGAATTCTTTTCTGAGTAAATCTTTTTTTTTTCCCTCCCCTGTGGTTCTGGGGATTGAACCCAGGGGCATTCTACCTTTGAGCTACACCCCAGCCCTATTTTATTTTTTATTTGGAAACAGGATCTCGCTAAGTTGCTAAGAGCCTCACTAAGTTGCTGAGGCTGGTCTCAAATCTGCAATCCTCCTGTCTCAGCCTCCCAAGTACTGGGATTACAGGTGTTCGCCACCACACTTGGCTCTGAGTGAATCTTAAAATAGTTGAAGTAGGATTTTATGTAGATTTTATTTATGTCTTTTTTTATGTTTTGAGATAGGGTCTCACTATGTTGCCAAGGCTGGCCTCAAACTTACCATCTTCCTATCTCAGGCTCCTGAGTAGTTAGGAATATAGGTGTGCACCAACACACCTGGCTAAACAGGAGCTTTTCTTTTTTTCTTGCAGTGCTAGGAATTGAACCCAGTGCCTTTAGCATGCTAGGCAAGTGCTCTGTCACTGAGCTACACCTCAGACCTGGAGTAGGCTTTTATTAAGGGATGTTTAACACACATTTAAAAAAAATCTTATCAAAGCCGGGCGTGGTGGCGCATGCTTCTAATCCCAGTACTTGGGAGGCTCAGGCAGAGGATCCGGGTTCGCGGCCAGCTTCAGCTACTTAGTGAGATCCTGTTTCAAAATAAAGAATAAAAAATTGGGCTGGGGGTGTAGCTCGGAGGTAAAATGCCCCTGGGTTCAATCCCCAGTACCGCAAAAAAAAAAAAAATCTTATCATTCAACAGTGTTCTGTATAAACTTAAATTTCTTCCTAATAATTCTAGATATTTTTCCATTATAAATCCAGTATATGCTTATGCACACATAATGTGATTGTATAGATGTTTTAAATTCTAATTTTAGATTTTGAAGCAATACATTAAATACATCTTAATTATATATAATCTAAATATTGTAGAAAAATTATAGTCCCCTTAACCATCCCTCCCATTCTGGTTCCCTAGGTATGATCCTGTTTTAACATGGAGAAGGTTGTTCCCATTCTTTTTTAAAAAGAAATATATATATAAAATATATATAAATATAAGTATATATAAATATAAATATATATTTAAAATACACACACACATATATATAAAACACTATCATGAAAATACAAGCTTTCATGTCACACTTATTACTCTATTTATAGCTTGCTTGATTTTTTTCCTTCTTCATAATAAGTCTTGACATTTTTTCCATGCCAGGACACAGGGATCCACTTCATTTTTTTTTTTTGTGATACTAGAGCTTGAACCCAGTGATGTTCTTTCACTGAGCTATACTCCCAGCCTTTATATTTAACTTTATTTTATTTGAGACACTGTCTCACTAAGTTACCATCACTAGCTTCTAACCCACAATCCTCCTGTCTCAACTTCCTAAGTACCGGAATTACAGGCATGCGCCAGCCAGTGCGCGTGCGCGTGCGCGTGTAACATTCCATAGAACCATATTTACTGTATTGTTCCTCTAATACTGGCCAGGGATCTAATACTGGTGTGGGTGTATGCTGGCCATGGAGAGTGACCATGAAGGTTGTTTCCTTTTATTTTTGCTACTAAAACAATGTTATATAACTCCCCAAATTTAAAATGAACCCACTCTTTTATACCAGAATCTATACTACAGATACTTTTGACATGTGCAAATTACTCATTGTATATGTACAAGTCATTCTTATAACTTTTCATTTTATAATAATTTTATACTTATACAAAATTGTAAAAACAGTACAGAGAGTTCACAGATACCCAGTTTCTGCCAACTTTAAGAAGAATCCCTGATAGGTACACAGAAAACTAAGAAAAAAAATAAGGAGACTTTTTTCATTCCAGGGATAGCAAAATGTTTTATAAGAAAATGAGTGCAATCATGACATAATGTGTCTCACCAGTGAAGAATAATGTAAACATTGAATGTAATGCAATAGAAATGGTTGATTTAGCTAGATGAGAAGGAAGATGAGAGGAGGAAAAGGGTAGGAGGACAGGTAGGTGTAGTTGTGTAGCTATATGTAGGAGGATCAGTTTTTCTGAGCTGCCTACCCCAGCATCTGTTTTCCCTTCCATCTTAGTAACAGAACTATGATTATACCTGGGGGTTAATCTTCTCAGTTAAAGAACTACATCTCCAGGCTGGGTGTGGTGGCGCACGCTTGTAATCCCAGTACTTGGGAGGTGGAGACCGGAGGATCCAGGTTCGCGGCCAGCCTCAGCTACTTAGTGAGGCCCCCTGCAACTTCGTGAGACCTGGTTTCAAAATAAAGGATAAAAAATAGGGCTGGGGGTGTAGTGCGGAGGTAAAATGCCCCTGGGTTCAATCCCCGGTACTGCAAAAAAAAAAAGAACTACATCTCCTAGCTTCACCTGCAGCTAGGTGTGGCCACATGTCTAAATTCAGCAGAAGTGCTTAGTGGTACTTTGAGGAGACTGACTTAGAAGACATGAAGTGGGCCATTATTTTCCTATTGCTTGCTAGTCTGGAATCGTTATTCTCCTACTGCTTGCTGGTCTGGAACAGGAATGTAAGGGTTGGAGCTTCTGCCACCATCAGGACTATAAGATTAAAGTACACACACCAAGCAGGGTGTGGTGGCACACGCTTGTAATCCCAGTACTTGGGAGGCTGAGACAGGAGGATCGCAGGCTCGAAGACAGCCTCAGCTACTTAATGAGGCCCTCCGCAACTTAGTGAGACTCTGTTTCAAAATAAAGAATAAAAATAGGGCTGGGGGTGTAGCTCGGAGGTAGAATGCCCCTGGGTTCAATCCCCAGTTCTGCAAAAAAATAAAAATAAAAAAAATAAAAATAAAAAATAAAGTACACACACCAAAGATGGTAGACCAGAGAGTTGGAAGGATCCTGGGGTCCTGATAGCATTATAAAATCATAAAGCTACCACATCAGCACTGCACTGGCTACTGATGCATTTGTTTTATGTGAAATTATATGTGTGTGTATGTGTGTGACCATGTTCAAGTCTTAGTTCTATGTAGCAGAAACAGATCTTAAATGATTTTTAATTCATTAGATGATATCTAGAGTGAAATATAAGAAATAGCAGTATAACCATGTTATTTAGTAATATGGAGATAAATACTAGAAGAAATAGGAGAAATGGAAAGTAGTTGCCTTTGGCAGTAGGAAGTGGATAAAGCCAGATGATTACTATTTTTCATCATAATCTTTTCAGTAATATTTGACATTTAAAATTATGTGTACATATTACTTTAATAAAAATTAAATTAATATGTTTATATTTTAATTAGTATTTGTGTATATATACTTATTGTACAAGAATATTCTCTTGTACAATAAGTACAAGAATACTCTTGTACATAAGGAAAGTTCTGCTTTCCTTATGTGTTCTTTCTCTTTTCCCCACCTGTAACTTCCACTCTCCTCCCCAGGGATAGTAATGGCTGTTTGGTGGGTTTCTATCCATATTTTTTGTATACATCTGTATAGTCTATATAAGGATGCATAGTTTTCTTCTACTTCTTTCTAAATAAGTCGAAGTATAATTCAAATATATTTATATTTTAATTTAAAAATTGTATTCATTAGGGAACATTTACACTCTTAATGTACATTGTTTATATTTTTAGAATTCAAGATGCAAGCATGCTGTTAAAAAGTCAACAAAATGAATGTCAGAGAGTACAGAACGAATTGAGTCATTTACAACAAGAGTTAAAAATTAAACATAGACAATCACAAGTCTTCAGGTAAGATTATCTGTAAAGAATTGAGAATTATGAAGATTAAAAAGCTCTATTTAATACTAACTTCATAAACATTCAAACACATTACTAAAATGTGATTTCTATATGTGGTATGATTGAGAAAATTGCAAAATAGTTTTACTTTTTTGTAACCATATCAACTGAATAGTTTTACTAATTAAATTTAAATTGGGCATATACCTTGTTCTATTAACACCTTGTTTTGTTCTTATTTTGTAGTGGCATATAAAATGAAACCACAGTAGCTAATTAATTTTCTTCTCAATTAGTATTATCTGGTGTATTTGATCTCCTGAGTGATGGTCAGTGATGCAGATTATTATTGGGAAACTTTCTAAATGATAATGGTAGACACCCTTACCCAAATTAGAAATCTCTAATATTGATGATGTTAATTCTGTTTTTATATAATCTTTGAAGGGTCTACAATACCTAAGGTTAAAACCCAGTGTTCAGAAGAAACTAGGGAGTACATTTTTCATTTTTCTAAAGATAGCATGGAATATATTGGTACAACACTTGGCTAACATACGCAAGGCCCTGGGTTTGATCCCCAGTAGTACAAAACAAAACAAAACAAACAAACAAAAAAAAACAAAGTTCAGGGAAATAAGTGAAAACATGGCAAATAACACAGGTTCAGGATAACTAAAAAACATGCTGGGTATTTTGAATGTTAGGCTTTTGTTTTAAACCTACTGATTACCAACATAAACGTGTTTAAAAAATTCCGTGTGCTAATGATTTTTGTGTGTGTGCATTATCTGGTGATAACCCACTTTGTGTGTGCAAATGCCTTGCACATAACTGATGCTGAATAACTGATTTTTGAATGAATGAATGAATGAATGAATGAATGAAATCTACTCACTAAACAGATAACCAATTTTGTCCTTAGAATTTCCTTCTGTCCTTTTCTTTCTTTCTTTTTTCTTTTTTAATTTTTTGTGATACTGGGGATTGAACCTAGGGCACTCTACCTCTGAGCCACACCCCAGCCCTTTTTACTTTTTGTTTGGAAACAGGATCTCCATAGGTTGCTGAGAGTCTCTCTATTTTGCTGAGGCTGTCCTTGAACCTGTGATCCTCCTGTCTCAGCCTCCCAAGCACTGGGATTATAGGAGTACACCATCACAGCTGGCTCTTCAACCCTTTTCTACAATTGATCCTCATTTTTCACATTTTTGCATGTCATCTGCAGTATTTTAAATTTTTGAAGAAGCCGGGCGTGGTGGCGCAAGCTTGTAATCCCAGTACTTTGGGAGGCTGAGACCGGAGGATCCGGGTTCGCGGCCAGCCTCAGCTCTCGCTCTGTCTCTGTCTCTGTCTCTCTCTGTGTGTCTCTCTCTCTCTCCTTAGTGAGGCCCTCCGCAACCTCGTGAGACCCGGTTTCAAAATAAAGCATAAAAAATAGGACCGGGGGCGTAGCACGGAGGTAG
>PVJS01061910.1:0-10869 GCA_004027185.1 Glis glis | reverse complement strand
GTAAGAAAGTAGTGAATCCATGGAATTACTGTCATAAACAATGTGTATATGTGAGATTATACCAACATCATTCTCAGTGCTACATGTGGGGGGGAGGCGGGGGGGGAAGCAGGGGGAGGGACACCAAGAGCTGTGTGCATGTATGTTAACACCAAACTGATACTCATTGTGAAGTGAGACTACAATGCACCAATAAAAACATAAAAAAATAAAATAAATAAAATAAAAAAGAGCTGGGAGTGTAGCTCAGAGGTAGATTGCCCCTGAGTTTGATCCTCAGTACAAACAAAATAAAACAAAACAAAAACATTACAAAACAGATTAATATATAAGAACTAATATTTCACCATTGCTCAACCCCTTAATCTCTTACATCTTACTATTAGTTGTTTAAATCAATCACATACACATACTCTCGATTCTCCATGCCTTTGTCTGTTGTATTATGTTAACACAGAATGCCTTTTCAACCTTCTTTTCCTATGAAAATCTCATTGATCATTCAGAGAGTAGTTTAGAAACCAAGTATTCCATTAAGTCTTTCTTGATCTCTTTAGTCCGATTAATAATTGTCCTTTCCACTCCATTCTTTGTGTGTGTGTGTGTGTGTGGTACAGGGGATTGAACCCAGGGGCATTCTACCTCTGAGCTACACCCCCAGCCATAATTTTTTATTTTTGAAACAGGGTTTTGATAGGTTGATGAGAGTCACACTATTTGCTGAGACTGTCCTTGGACATGAGATTCTCTTGTCTCAGCCTTCCAAGTACTGGGATTACAGGAGTGCGCCACTGCACCTGGCTTTCACTCCATTCTTAATCTCTGCTATTATGCCTTTATCTATTCTGCTTGCAATTATTCTTTACAATTCAAAGCTCAAAGCCATCATTCATAATTTATGGTTCAAGGTCACATCTCTGACACCCACAATAAATTATAAACTTTACAAAAGGAAGACCTTTGTCTTACCTTGATTTATCTCATAGAAGAATCCAGTACTATATTCAGCTTATAGTAAATTCTTGTTTACTTAAATAGTTGGCTAAGTTCTTAATGAGTGAAACAACTGAAGGGTTAAGATATACAAATTCCTTCATAATATTGTTTATGCTTAGAATCTTGGATTTCATAGCATTGAATTGTTTGTGTTAAAATTTTATTTTTCAAAATGCTTCTAGATCTTCAATATTGTCAAAAAAACCCAATCAAATTTCATCAAGCCCTTACAATTCAGGATACTATCAGCTAATGAGGAGTATGGAAAGAGAAGCTAGGTATAAAATGTTCTTCCATAGGGGAAAGGAGAAAGGCAACCAACTAATTGCCCATATCAAAGTCTTAAGTTTATAGCTTTACATTCAATCCAGCCAGCAGGGCACTAATGTAATAATTCATTCATCTTAGTCTTACCTGTTTATGTAAATAAATGTAATATTTATTTCTCAAGACTGATTTTGCTTTACAAGTTTAAATAGGGTGAGTTAAGTGAATAATAAAACAACCCAAAGCCCAGTGACTTATTTAGCTCATGATTTTATGGATTGATGATTTCAACTGGGCTCAGTTGGGTGGTTCCAACTGCTTAGGCCTGGCTCATTCATGTGCTTACAGCCAACATTCAGGTCAACTGAAGTCTAACTGGTCTAGGATGGACTCAGCTGGGAAGATTCATTTCTGATCTTGTCATCCCTTAGCTCCAGCAAACTAGCTCATGCTTCTTCACAGGACAAATAACTGGATAGGGCTTCAATTGGGAAAGATAAGTTTTATGACATCTCTTGAGGCCCGACACATCACTTCTATAGTCTATTATCCAAAAAGTCACAAAATTAGCTTAGTGTCAAAATGAGAGGTGGTAGCCTCCACCTTTAATAGGAGGTATTGCAAAGTCACATTGCAAATGGTGTGAAGACAGAGGGGACAAAAAGGTTGTGGTCATTTTTGTTCAACCCAGCACAAATAATCAAAACTCCATGAGTATAATAATGGATATTTAATATGAGATTGCTCCTAACCTCAAAAAAAAAACATATACACACAAATAGACATATGTCAGGCTATAATAGAGCATGAAAAGTGATGTACTCTACTTCTTCCTCTTGGAACACTCTTTCTTTGAGGCTCATGGTGCCCCTTGAAGCTCCCAAATAAACATTCCTTCCTCTGGAAGGCTGCAACAGGAAGCAATCTTATCCTAGCAGTTCAAGTTGGCGTTTTGGCTAGATTCCATGTGACACGACTTTTTCATCTGTGTCCATATTGAATTGTCACTTAGAAGACATGAGGCAATAAAATGCAGGCCATTCTACTTCCCAAAATGAATCCACAGAAGTAACAGTAGCAAGAGAATGAAAACAGAAAGTGTCCTTCGTCCTTTATGTTCCGCATTATGCTATGAGAAGTTTTTGCATTTGTGCCATTTGGTAGCATCCCTGTAAGAGAACAGATGGAAGACATAGAGGTTTTAAACAGCAGGAGGGGCGATTTAATCAGATTTGTACATTAGAAAAATCACTTGTCCTGGACTGTCGGCAGAGATCCATTTGGAAGCAAATGCTATAATCTAAGTGAGACATGATGGGAATTTTTTTTAAAGACAAAAAGAAGTTTCAAAATTTGAGAGCTATGGGTGAGGGTGGACCCATGGCACAGTTGGTTGATTGGAATGTGGAAACTACAAAGCAAGAAAGGGCAAAAGTGACTTACAGGTTTCTAGTTCAGGACTCTGGGACCAGTTAGGCTCCTCAGTGAGTGATTTTTTTATAGCCTCAGTAATGGAGTGAGACTCTCGGCAACTTAGTAAGACCCTTTTTCAAAACAAAAAATAAAAAGGGCTAGGGGTGTGACTTGGAAGTAGAATACCTTGGTTTCAAACCCCAGTACCATCCCCCCACACACAAAAGAATATGAATTACTTCAGGAAGGGTCTCTTTTTAGATGTGCTTAATGTGAGATACTGAACTTGTGGACTTAGTAGTAATGAGGCTTCCCATTGTCACCACTCCAATTCTCTATTGTTGATGAACAGGGGTCCTAAACCTTTTGGGGTCTAAGGTCTTTAGAGAACTTGATGAAAACGATGGACTTTGTCACCAGAAAGTGACAAAAAGAAAAAAAAATACGAACCACACAACTTAATGAGTTCACCAGTCCCCTATACCCTAGGTAAATAGATTCTACATTAAGATTCTCCATTCTAGTAATTAGATGTGTTGACATTAATCTAAGCTGGGTTTCCTCTCAAGAAGAGAACAACTGTGAATGAAGTATAGTGCTTAAAATGATAAAGGTCAAAAGTGTGAGTGAACTAGCCATTGAGTCTAATAGTTTATCATCTAATAATGTAATTTCTAATACACTACCAATGTCCAATCTTATGCTTCATTATTTTACATTTACTTTATTTTTGTTGCCACCTTATGTATAATGATATTTGGATTCAAGAGTTTTTTAAAAAAAATATGATTTGTCCACATGCATCTGTAGAAGTAAGTATTCAATTCTGTTGTTAACACGTAGGCTCCAACAAGCTCTTCTTGAAGAAATCATTTCTGGAAATCTGTGGAATGACCATGCTTTGAAGCAATTGAGATTACAAAGGAATGAAGAAGGTTCTAGTAGACAGGCTAATTAATTTTTTTTGTGGTACTGGGGATTGAACCCAGGGGCATTTTACCTCTAAGCTATATCCCCAGCCCTATTTTATTTGTATTTTTAAATAGGGTCTTGAAACTTGCTGAGCACTGCACTAAGTTGCTGAGGCTACTTTCAAACCTGCAATTCTCCTGTCTCAGCCTCCCAAGTACTGGGATTACAGACATGTGCCACCACACCTGAATTAATTAATTCTTTTGACTTGAATAAGAATGCTAATGTAAAAGTCCTTAGGATTTAACTCTACAAAGATTCAGCACCTTATTTAACATATCAAACCCTCTCAATTAACTACTGTATAAATGAAACAATTGTTTTTCACATTGACAATTTGGATTCCAATAAAAGCACTGAATGATAAAAGAATTTTAAACTCTAAATCAAGGGCAGAAACAGTCTTGGAAAGAATAATAAAATTAGTGAAAGATAACCCACTAGCAAATAGTTCTCTGTTTTTCATGCAAAGTCAACAATATCTGGGAATGTTCAAGCAAGCAGAATTCACATGAAACAGTAATGGTAATCGGGTCATTAAATGGGATCCTAGACAGTGAGAATTTTTTTTTCTATAGTGCCAAAGAAATAAGAGGAGGGGGGCAGCTCAGTTCAATATTTTCAAAACCAGTTCACATATGGGAACTTTAAAGACTGAATCAATGTGTTGGAGGAAGAGCACCTAGCTTTTAAATTATTGCTTTCTTCAACATGTTTACAATGCTTTTTCTTTCCTGTATATACATTACTGTGATGACATATCACAGTAATCAAGTTAGGAAAAAAGAATGTTCAAATCCTTCCCTTGTGAATATCTATATAAGGAATAATGAAAATATAGTCATTTTTGTTTGCATAATTATTTCATGTTCTTTTGTATGATCTACAAGGGAGATGCTATTTATATTTCTGCTCGTTTTTTCTTTTACAAAAGAAATTGATCATTTATAATTACAGTTGTATAGTAAAGGATTTTCTTATTGAATTTTCCTTTTTAATGGGATTGATTTCTTTATTGACTCGAGAAGTGAAAACTAGTATGTAGAATCTGGCATAAAAGAAATATTTGGCCATATGCTTATATCATTTGCTATAATCTGAACTCCTCTAGAATACTAACTGTTTTTGGCTTCTTATACCGATGGAAAGGCACATTTACCCATGGAAAAGTTCTTGGCTATTCCAAACAGGTACATTGACCCACTCTGAGATTCACTTGAATCTTTAACTGAAAAAAAATATGCAAAGGAAAAAACAAATAAAGAGCATGTGCTTGGCATAGTTAATGTTCTGACTTGAAGAGAATTAACATATAGTGCAATGAACTAGATGCAGAACCGTTCTCATCTGCCTGTGTTACATGTCTTAGAATGATGGTAAAAACGATCAATGACTATCTCAGTCAATGTTCTCACTGCTGTAATCCACACCAACTGACTGCACAATTTAGAGGAAGGAAGATTTATTTGCTCACAGTTTTTTGGAGATCTCAGTCCATGTCCGGCCAAGTTACTCAGGGCATGACAGCAGGAATCAGAGAGAGAAAGGGAGCAAGGGCTCTGCTCTCACAATATTGAGGTTGGAAGCAAGAGAGAGCAAGCAAGGAATTCAAAGACAAAAGCACAGTCCCTAAGACCACATCCCCAGGGACCCACCTTCTCCAGCCACACCCCACCTGCCTAGTTTGCCACCCAGTAAACCCATCACAACAGATTCGCACTAATGAGATTACAACACTCATGACTTACTCACACTCTGGACATTAATACATGATCTCTCCAGGAGACATTTATATCTAGCCATAACAGTGATCATGGATGAGATGCTAGCTGACTAGACAACAAACCTGCAATGCCCAAATAACTCTGTTCATTTCTCAACACATAGAGGATGTCAAGATCTCTAACAAAGACTGGCTTGGAGACTAGATGATTCAGTTGCTCTCTATCATCACGATGAAAAAAATAATAGGTATCACCTATGCAAGGCAAAACCAGAAGGGTCACTGCCATGTCCAAGGGACAACATGTTCAACCTGGTAAAAAGCAACTCTTCTCTTCGCTTAAGATTTGTTTGGTCTGCTTGTCTACTTGGCACTATGCACTATTTCCTGAGATGGGTGAAGATGATCCTATTTGTAATCATGTGAATTCTTTCCTGCATTTTGACAGGCAGGCTTTGAGTTATTTGAGGTGATGAGGGTAATGATTTACTGGTGACATTTCACTGTCTATTAAAGAAAAAAAATGGCACCATTCTTACATGATCCAGACATGAAAAAAGGTGCAGTCTATTGAAGGCTGTGACAGAAAAGGTCTCACAATAAATTAAAAAGTAGGCCATCATGCATTATATTTTGATCATATATTATCAGTATTAGTATTATTATAACTACAGCATTTCTTTGTCTTTGTGTAATTCTGAAACACTTCAACCTGAAATGCCATATGTTTTTCTTACAATGACAGTTATTAACAAATATTGAAAGGTTCGATTATTGTTTTGACATGAAGCTACAGCACATAAATTTTGGTTCAAAAGCCTGTTTTCTCAGAAAGATTAAAGCCAGTTTTGATCATATATGTCTCTGCTTAAATACACAGACATATTTTTCCTTAAAAAATAAAAATGATGATAAAATTTCACAGTAGGGGCAAATTAAGTGAAAGAAAATATAAGGGAATATGTTTTACTGACCCAAATAATAAAACACATTTTTGTATTTGTTGGGTCATATAGAGGGATGTTTCAATAAACAAACAACTTTCCTTGTTTATTGAAATGGCAACTCTGAAACTGGGCAAGCATAGAACTTTGATTCTTATTCTTCTAGAAGCATGAGTAAATATTAATAAACAAAACAATCTCAGGTGGGATTGGCACTCAGAATTCACCCCCTATGAAAATACGCTTCTTGTCAACATGAGTTCTGGAACCAAGGGAGTATTTTAAAAGCAATGCATCATCGTGCCCCTCTCAAAAATACTTCTCTACTTGAAAGGTGTAGTATATTAGGATCCAGTCACTATCGGATCCTGGTAACTATGGTCTCTTACAGTACCAGATAACATAAAATGAATATAACAACTTATATCTGCCAGAAGTTTAGAAGACATTGCACCTGCTTGAACTTCTCTGTACCACTGATGTGGTGTCAGGTCCAGCCTGGAGCCAAAAGATTAACCCTTCACTAAACAGTCATGAGATGCAATATGACACTGTCTTCTTAATTCTCCCTCAGTTAGTCCCTTCTATGATCTAGGTACTCAGAAAACAAAAGGATCATGGAATGAACTTTCTCGTGTCACCATGTTAAGGTACCTTTTGATATTCCATGACTTTCAATATTGCCAAAATATGAATATTGTACTTTAAAGACCTCATGCTTTTTATATTTGCATATTTTGTGACACTATAGTTAAATGAGAAATATATGGAAATAATCTAAGGTACTTTAAAAAAATAAGCTGTTGAGGCAATAAATGGGAGAACCAGCTAAATGAATATTTTGAGTAGTATGGGCATTCTAGACTGTTTGACCTTGAGCAGAAAATACCAGATGATTCACAAAGTAAGTGTAAATGCTGCTCTGGCTTGAATGTCCCCCAGAGGTGTCTGTGTTAAAGGCTTAGTTCCCAGGCTGTCACTATTGGTAGATGGAGAAACCTTTAAGAGGTGGGACCTAATGGTAGGTCTTCAGGTCGCTGGAGCATGCCCTTCAAGGGGATTGTAGGATCCCAGTTCCTTCTTCTTTCTCTTTGTTCCCTGGACAGGAAGTGAATGGTTTGTTCCACTTTGAACTTCTGCCATGATGTGCTGCCTTGCCACAGGCTCAAAGCAATGGGACCAATCAATCATGGGTCAAAGCAAACCTTTTTATCTTGATAAGTTGATTATGTCAGTATCTCAGGCATTTGTTATAGTAACAGAAAGCTAACACATGCTAAGGATTCATGTTTTTGCCTTTCTGCTTTCATGTCAATTTATTTAAAACACTGAATCTCCTTTTAATCTCTGTAGTATTAGACTTATAATACTTTATTAATATTCCTTTACATTTGGTGCAAACCTAGACCATGCAAGGAGGGAGATGAAGGAAATTAAGAAGAAAGAGAAGAGAAAGAAAGGATTGTATCTATGGCATCTCTCTACTCTACTGAAAGATCTTAATTCCTTCAGGGACCTTACACTAAAATAGGAGACTATGATAGACAATAAGCTTATACAGATGTTCCACCAAGCCCCAAAATCTGTCTATAGGCTTTCAAGAAATGGTCAAAAGCCTGGTGTGGATCTCAATGCATTCCTATAATGATGTTCTTTATTATTCCCCAAGATGGAAAAGGCATTGATTTAGAACCACTCAACTTTGTCCTAGATATCACCCTAATGTTTTAGAAAAAATAAATCACAATCTTTGAAAAGTAGCTGCATTATCATAACAAAGTATTTTATAAAACAATCATTGTACAAAATCACTTAGATCCCACTGTTTGAATATAACTCTCTTCATGGCTAAGCCAAATTTTGCAAACAGTATTATAATTTTATTTGAATACTGAGCTTGCCTATCAACAACTGTCCACTTAGGCCCCAAGATGCTTCACTTCTCTATTCACTGTAAGGTCCCATCCTGCGTTGGCTGGCATTTGTCAGTACAAACCTGTGCGCATTATTCTGGGAGTTTTGAGGGCTCCATATTACTAAAGCTTAATCAAGCCAACTCCTAAGCTCAGAAAATGAGCAGACAGTAACAATCCATTGGCAGAAACAAAAGTCAGGTTTCAAATACTGGGGGAATTGAGCTGAATCTTTCTTTCACCAGGAGAAAAATAATTGCACGAAGGAATGAATCCACAGACAGTGTTCTCTGCCTCCACTTGATCAACTACAAATTCAAACAACCTGCATCCTCTCTCTTTCCACCTTCTTTAAATTACTCGGTTTTGTACTGCTGCCCATTAAATTAGGGGAGCATGCAGTACTGTGTGTACTGAAGACCAGAGGCCACAAGTCAACCAAACATTTCAACCAACTTTGAATTTAGTCTTTTGCATTGCATAGCACTTATCATTTTCAGATTTTTAACACTGTCCTCTAGCCTCCTTTTAGATCTCCCTATATCCTTCTTGAAGGTCTCTTCTTTTTTGTTTGCTTTATTTTATTTTTGACTCTAACAAAATATTTTCTTTCCCTCTCAAGAAATAGTCATTTTCCTTTTCCATTGAAAAGCTTTTTCTCAGTCTTTATAACCACAGTGAGCACACTTCTTCCAATGCTTACTTTAATTCTATTTCTTCATCTTTATACATTATACAGTAGTTGCATCAATATTTAAGAAAACAACAGTTCACCCAGGTATGGTGGCATACTTCTGTTATCTCAGTACTTGGGAGGCTGAGACAGAAGGATTGCAGGTTCAAGACCAGTCTCAGCAACTTAGTGAGACTCTCAGCAATGTAGTGAAACACTGTTTCAAAACAAATAATAAGAAGGGCTGGAGGTATTGCTCAGAGGTATAATGCCCCAGTACCACACATGAAGGAAGAAAGGAAGGAAGGAAGGAAGGAAGGAAGGAAGGAAGGAAGGAAAGAAGGAAGGAAACAGTTCAGAATAAGCTGCATCTCTTTTGATATAGAGCTTTTTTATTTCAAGTAAGCATGGTCTAGAGAAGCCTTGAAATAAGGAAAAAGCATGAAAATCAAAACTTTCATTTGGTCAGTGGCAAAGCCCTACCCATTTCAGGTTTCCAATACCAACTCTTGCAAACAGTGTTCTAAACAGCCAGTTTTGCAGGTTTCCAGTTACTGCATTCACTTTTGGTAGAATATCTAATTCAGGAGTTGTACTCAACCACAATAGACAAAGTGAAGAGAGTCCCATCAAATAGGAATCTGTTGTGACCACCCTACACAAATGGGGTTAAGACACTTCTATTTTAATTTCCAAAAGAGGTCTTACTTCTCTGCCTTAACACCCAAATATATACACATATATATCATGTTAGACAGTTCTTCAATAGAGCAGTAAGGGTTGTGATGTCTTTTTCCAGCTGATGGCTTCATGGATTAACTGCCTGTCCCAAATGTCTTGTTGAAAAGGTTAACATAACCTGCTCCATCATCATGTCCACACATGGGTTTTTTGCACCTGTTCCCTCCATATCTAAGAATGAAATAGCACTATTTATTTATGTAATGCAGTAACTTATGTAGGCTACTCTTTCTTCATGCACTGGGAAAATTTTGGGTGATTGCTAAGATTTAGTCATATATACTACATGTAGTTAAATGTTACCATATGTCACAGTCAGAATCTATAAGTCTATACCATGCATGATGTTATAGAAATCAGGTCTGAAACGAACTAGTAAACCAAAAGGCTTAAATGAATCTTGTGTTAGAACTTTTTATTTACTGAAAATCTTATAAATGACATGGTAAATATGAAATATGTTAAAGGAATTCTACTGTACTGTTGATTTTTTTCTTTTGTACTAGGGATTGAACCCAGGGGCATTCTACCTCCAAGATATACCCCTAGAACTTTTCATTATTATTTATTTTTAAACAGGGTCTCATTAAATTACTGAAGCTGACCTCAAACCCAGTATCCTCCTGCTTCAGCCTCCCAAGTACTGGGATTACAGGCGTGTGGCACTGCACCCAATTCAAAGTAGTATTGACTTAAAAAAAACACATTTAAGATGCATCAAAATATTTTCATTTTATTTCCTGTATTCTCTCCTGTAAGTTGGCCAGAAATTTATGGTGATAATAGAATGTATACATTATAAGTCCTATTTCCAAATTTTAGTACTTTTAAAAGCAATTTATATATATAACTTATATTGTAATAAATGATATATGATGAAAAGTAGCAAAACCTCCCTCATTCATCTCCCCTCTGAATCCCCACTTCCCCAAACTGACTTTCAACTCTTTTAACTGTTTCTTCCACCTCCATATTTTAAGTGTACATATACTGCTTTTGTGTGTGTGTGTGTGTGTGTGTGTGTGTGTGTGTTACTTGGGATTGAACCCAGGGGCATTCTACCTCTGAGCTACATTCCCAGTCCTATTTTTTATTATTTTTAAGCAGGTTCTCACTAAGCTGCAGAGGGCCTCACTAAGTTTCTGAGATTGGTGGCAGACCTGTGATCCTCCTGTCTCAGCCTCCCAAGTACTGGGATTACAAGCATGTGCCACCATGCCCGGCATA
>PVJS01061909.1:0-10869 GCA_004027185.1 Glis glis | reverse complement strand
ATTTGAACTAAGAATGTGTAACTGGGTGTGGTGGCGCACGCTTGTAATCCCAGTACTTTGGGAGGCGGAAACCAGAGGATCCAGGTTCGCGGCCAGCCTCAGCTCTCTCTCTCTCTCTCTCTCTCCCTGTCTCTCTCTCTCTCTCTCTCTCTCTCTCTCTCTCTCTACCTAGTGAGGCCCTCCGCAACTTCGTGAGACCCGGTTTCAAAATAAAGGATAAAAAAATAGGGCCGGGGGTGTAGCTCGGAGGTAAAATGCCCCTGGGTTCGATCTCCAGTAACACACACACAAAAAAGAGAATGTGTAAGGATTAAAATGAGCAAGAAACAAAACCAAAAAAAAAAAAAAACCCCACAGGAAGCACTGTACTCATGGAGAAGCATTCTGGGTGCAACACCCTCCCTTTAGGTTCTCAAGTGGACCATACTTTCTCCTGCAAAAGGGTTCTGCTTATACTGCTCCTTGGGACTACAGAAAGACGTGACAGAAGACTCTGTCAGAGAAAGAGGTGCAGCGAGAGAGGTGTTTACCTCGAGAGCGGGCAGGAGACACTGCACTGAGTAGCGCCTGCATTGAGTAGCACCTTTTCAACTCAAAACTACACGACTGGACAAACCAATCATGAAACTTACTGGGCTCTGGTCATAGTGCAGCTCACTGAAGGTAGATGAACAGATAGACAGAAAGACAGATGGGTGGATGAATGGATGGTTAGAGCTTCCTTCCAAATTCTTTGGCTGTCTTCTTTCAATTTAAGTTCTCCCACATCAAACGAGCCTGACCTGTCACTGTGTGAAGCTGGCTAGAGGCCAGCAGACCAGGGGAACTAGAAAAGGCAGTCTGCAGAAGCCAGCCTCTGCAGCACTAGACAGGAACTGAAATAAAAAAACCGTGAAGCCAAACTGGCCAAAGATGGTCACTGCTAGTCAAGTAATTTCATATACGCGCACACAAAACGTTACACTGGTATAGGTCTAGTCTCCTACCTCAGTTGACATACAAATGCATGAACCAGTGGGTCAAAAGAAAGACTACGTAAGGCTATGTGCTACATCAGTGAAACTAAAGTCAAGGAAATCCATAACTAAAGAGCCATTGGGTTTGGACTCATCACCTCTATTGCACCCAATAATGGCGAGAGTGGGGAGGTGTATATGCATGTGTGTGTACACATGCAAAGTTTCTGAAGATAAGTGATTTGTCAATTCCATTTTGATCATTGCTTTTTTTCCCCCTTTTCCCATTAAATTACACAATATGAGAAGTAGCTGCTGTTAATTCTCTATGACTGTTAAAATCATTAGGAGGGCTAAATGAGCAATGTGTGCATGTATGATGCTGCTACCCTGACATGTATCAAAATATATAATTACAATGCACCAATAAATGAATATTAAAAAAATCATTAGAATAGAGAAAAGTGAGACCTGGGAAGAGACCTATTCACACCAAAGATTATGAATCATAAATATACACAGAAAACTCAGTATGTGTTTTCTGGCCCTGTTAAATCAAATGCCTGTCTCTCAATTAAGTGTTCATTTTTAAAGGCTTTTGTGTGGAACATAAACCTGTTTTGGAGGCAGTCTCTATATATTGACTACATTGAAATCTAAGACAGAAGAGTAAGGGAACAGTCCAGAAAAGAATCCACAAAGACTCTGCTATTCGGGATAATGTGAAATTATAAAGTTATGGGGAAAAGAATCAATTTTCTCAATAAAATTACTATAAGACTGAGGTGAAACATTTAATATTTTATATCATTAACTTATATTTACATTATTAAGACCAAGACTTTTGATACTCATACCTAGGAAATCTTCATGTCAAACATTATCATAATATGAAAAGCTTAAAAAAGAAGCTTCTAGTTTAAAAAGACCAAAAGATAACTTGAACCAGTTATTTTAACCACTTTTACAGAGTGTTAATTACAGTGTGTATAGTTTCCATGGGACTCATTTTCATAAGCCAAATTAGAAGCTCTGCTACTTTTCACTTTAAAACTGCATACTCTCAGATGCAAAATTTCAACATAACTCTTAAAAGTCTTCACCACTGTATAACTCACATGTCACAAATAAAATCAAATAGTTTCAATGAACTTCCTTCATCTACCATCTTACTAAGTACATAGACTAGGTTTATGGTTGGGCATCTATTACATTCCTGAGCCCAGTATGCTGAAGTCAAAATTCTAGAAACTACCATGACTAGAGGGAGAGAAAAAAAACCACAGCTCAGTTTCAAGACACAACTCTGCAGTATATATATATAAATAAATACTGCTCTCCAGATCCTCTGTTGCCTTCATATTTTTGATGTCTTTATCCAAGCCGTCAACATTTTTTTCTCTCCCTCTTCATTCCTTTGGCCATTCTTCCATAACCTCTTCTACCCTCCCTAGACTCCAATATTCCCCAAGCTCACAATTTTTCTTTCTAGCCTTTATGTTCCTCAACAAACTGCCAGTGCTCCTCCACAGACCAAAGCTCCCTAACTAAAGATGGTTATTGATGTACAGTACCAGTGTTTTAGTGCGGCAGCAAAATCAATAAACGAGAAAATACTGCTTTGTCAGGTTTCACCAAAGCATTCTGGGAAACTTTACTGCTTGGGGTGGTTACAGAAACTCTTAATATGGGAGAGCAAGGAGAGCCCGGCTCCCTTTTGTGGTGAGAAATGATGTTCTCCTACCCTCTAGTGACTATAAAGGAACAAAGCAAAAGTTGGAGGGATTTTTTTTTTGAGGCAGCATTAAACTAGTATTTATCATCTCTTAATTTTATTTCTACAAAGAACGAAAGTCTTAGGAACCACGTGAACTGGTAGGACTACCGATCACCTTTCCAGGGCTAATTTAAATGTCCAAAATGCAAATCATGTGCCTTGTAGTAAGTATGTGCCTGAACTTTGGTTCCTTTGGATTTCCAAACGCAAGACAGATTATCATTCACTCCTGTACTCTCTCCTCCTCCTCCTCCTCCTCCTCCTCCTCCTCCTTCTCTTCCTCCTCCTCCTCCTCTCTCTCCCTTTCCCTCTCCACCCTCTCTCTCCCTTCTCCCTTCTCTCTCTGTCTCTCTCTCACATACACACACACATGCATGCACAACACCACAGAGAGAATCTTTGAGCTGGAGGTGCTACCCATTTCAAACTTATTTTATAGAGAAGTGGACAACTGAGATGCAGTAAGGTTAGAAATTAGAGCAGGCACACAGGTATGCACATATGTGTGAGTGTACACACACACACACACACACACACACACACACACACACACACAGAGACTGCCTGCACAACCTCTTCCTGCCACACACACACTATTGCCAGTCAGAAACTGAACTGGATAAAGAGCTTCAAACATCGCCTCATTTAGCCTGAATTCTTTTCTGTTGATTATGAATCTTTTAGGAATTAGCAGAAGTGCTAAGTTGTAAATACTTTGGGGATTTTATGTCTATAATGACTTTCATATTCAGTCACCTCAGTTACAATGTGCTAATTTAATAACTTGATAAATTATCAAAGTAAGGAACACTCCTACCTTGGTATACCTATGCTTTTTATAAATTAGGTAGTATTGCATAACTGCTTAAAAAGATACTGAGAATGTAAAAAAAAATCACAAGTATTGCATGAAGAACTCTTTAAAGAAATTCTTACCACAAAATAATTGGCTTTTTTCCAGAAGATATGGAGACATAAAATAGACCATACATTTCTTTCAATCCATGTTTACATTTCACTAGTGCTGGTTTCTATCTAATGGTAAATAACTTCCTAAAGGACTAAATCTAACCATGCTACCTTATAAATAATCCAAGCTTAATTGAGTGTAAAATTCTAACATGGCCAGTATATATAAAATGTCACCACTCAAACAAATATACATTCAAACATCTGGTTCCGCCCTTATTTAATAAGATTTTTAAAAAAGGTGTTCCCTTCTTATTCATTACAGCAGAAAGAGGCAAAGAATACGGTGGCAATAAGGGTTGGGTAATATCAATGATATCTACACTTATGTTTGCTGCAAAGATGAAGTTTTAGCCAAATGATCTAAAGAAAAAATAAGCATATTTACCTTGCTGGCACTTAACCGCTTCCGATTTGACCAGCGCTGGGGATTACATCCATCGTAGAGCGAAAATGGGAAAACGAAACAGAGAAATAGGATCGTTAACAGTGTATTCGTGTTATATTATATGGCACAGACTGCATTCAGATGATTGACACCCAAATTCCGAAGTTTCCAAGAAAGCACATTTAAGCAAGAAGATAGAAACAAAGAAGAGTAATGTTTCTGTGGCAGCGTTACATCATTTTCTCCAAGCACTCAGTACACACGGGCAATGGCAGGTAAATACCGTTCGTTCTGTCCTGAGGAATACATTCGCTCTTTTAATTATCTGGAAACATGATTTTGTCTCTAAAAATGTGAAAGACAGGTTTCTCCTATTTGAAATATTTAGATAGCATTATGGAAATGTTTATGAAATTCATGACCAATGTTAGTTCACATTTAGATTTCCATAATTTTCGATAATAGATAACACAAATTCATCTACATTTTTTTTTTTTTGCCTCTGTGGTGCTGGGGACTGAACCCAGGGATATTCTACCTCCAAGCTACACCCTCACCCTATTTCACTGTTTATTTGGAAACGGCCTCACTAAGTTGCTGAGAATCTCCTTACGTTGCCGAGGCTGGCCTCAAACCCATCTTCTGTTTTCAGCCTCTCAAGTATTGGGATTACAGGCATACACCACCATGCCAGGCTTCTATCTACTTTCATAGGATAAACTTCAATATTTAAAATAACAGTAAAGCATTCTAAGTCATTATTACCCTATTAAAAAATAAGTTAGCTGGACATGGTGGTGAAAGCCTATAATCCCAGTACCTGGGAGGCTGAGACAGGAGGATCACTGGTTCGAGGACATCCTCAGCAACCTAGCGAGACTCTGTTTCAAAACAAAAAATAAAATAGGACTGGGAGTGTAGCCTGGAGGGTGAATGACCTTGAGTTCAATTCCTAGTAATTAACACACACACACACACACACAGGAAAAATTAATGTAGCACTGAGGGAGGGTATAAATATTTTTTCTGAACAGCAAGAAACTTCACCCCTGTTCTCTTCTGATCTCTCATTTGTCATGTGAAGGCTGCTGAATTTCATCTACAATTAAAATTCTCTCTCAGCAAAATCCTTCCCTTATAAGCCGGGCATGGTGGCGCATGCTTGTAATCCCAGTACTTTGGGAGGTGGAGACCGGAGGATCTGGGTTCATGGCCAGCCTCAGCTCTGTCTCTTTCTCTCTCCACCTAGTGAGGCCCTCCACAACTTCGTGAGACCCCATTTCAAAATAATGTATAAAAAAAAATAGGGCCGGGGGTGTAGTGCGGAAGTAGAATGCCCCTGGGTTCAATCCCTGGTACCGCAAAAAAAAAAAAAATCCTTCCCTTATACCCATCTACTGCCCAGCACTGGGAAGCTCTACTCTGCCTGGTTAACCAGCTAACTGGTTGTTAAAACTTGGATAAGTTTGGGAGATTAAAACTCAATAATGAACCTAATCGAGCAGGCCACATTTACTATTTTGCTTAAGGAAAAAAAATACCTTTCAGTAAATGACCTGTCCACTTTGCCAATATGTTTTCCCAGTAAATTAGAAACCAGAAAATGAATAGTCTGCAGGGGAAATCCACTTACATTCCATTGACCAGCAACTAGAAACACTGGCACAGAAATGACCTGAAAATGTTCTTCATTAATAACACTCCCCCGATGAAACTGTGCACGCAACACCCTGCACACGACATGGAATTGCAGACACCACTAGAATGTGAAAATCAGATTTTCCAGTGTTGTCTCAACAGAGTGACGAATATTTTCACCCAATCTGACCACCAAAATTAATTACCATCTTATAGGTGCATAGGGCTCTTTAGGGCTCTTTGATGTATGATACTTCATTTGGTTTTTATAACAATCATAAAAGATAAACAAAACAGATAAGGATATGAGTGGAAAGTGACTGTCACTGTTCACTTGCTGCTATGCTACCAGCTATCATATATTGAATGTCTCTAACCCATGCCAAGCACCACATTTCATCATTTCAACTTTCACGACTGCAGAAAACAAATGCTTTCTTTATCCTCAATTTACACGTGAGGAAACTGTAGCACAGAGAGGTTAAATAAGTCTGAATTTGACCAGAGCATTGGTAGAACAGGGGCTCAAACCCAGGCAGTCTGATGGCAGAGTCCATAATTTTAATTACAATCTTATTTTGTTGAGTAAAAGTGCATGTTTGTCAGTTTTCCAACCAGTGCTTTACCTTTGGACTGTCTCATGCTTACACATATTTAAATCCCTGGACAGGATGGCAAATTCAGAGACATGCTGTGCGTGTTAAGATTTTTGCCAGCTTGGTTCTAAAGCAGCAAAATCTACCCTAATGATAATGGGAAGAAAAATGGGCATGAAATTGGGAAGTCAAACTGAAATTCCTCCAACAAATTTTAAGTGAAAATGGACAGTTAAGGGCTGGGAGTTGTAACTCAGTGGGGTAGAGTGCTTGCCTAGCATGTGTGAGGCCCCGAGTTTCATCCCCAACACCAAAGAGGAAAAGGGAATTTTACAAACAAATTATTCTGACCAAATAATCGACTGCCCTCCAGTCCCAAGTGTTAGTCATTCCCACTTAAAAACCCAATATAAAAATGCCTTTAAATATTAAGTTAAATTCCATGAAAAGAACAAACGTTTTCTCCTATCTATCATACCCAAAGGGCCCATGATTTCCACTGTAAGCTGAATAACCACATATGGCCCAGAATAAATTATTCCTCAATTAATTATTCCTTGGTTATACTTTGATCAAGTATATAAAAAGAAAAACTACCAGTTGGGATAAATGAGAGCAGGTAGGATTTTCTATATCTTAAAAATATACGAAAAAAATTGTATTGTACATTAGGCCTCTGCCAGACAGACAGAGCATAGAAGGCTCAGAAGTGAGCAGATCACGTGAAAGATTCCTCAGCACAGGCGGTGGGGGACTCAAGGGAAAGGAGAGTCAAACTAAACACAGGGAGAACTGGGGATATTCTTTTGCCTTGGAAAAGAGTCCTCAAGATGTTTTAGCAAAACAAATCTATGCTACCTCTAGTGTTAATTGCTCTGCAATTTGAAATCAGTTGAAACTAAAAGTCCAGTGACTCTAAAACTCCAAATTTTAGTATTATTTAAATGCATTTTGAGTGCCAATCGGACTGCTAACCATGATCCAGTATACTCTAGAACAATCCTCAAAGGTAGTCATTTGAGTATATGCAGCTATTTTCATGAGGAAAATCATCCAACTTCACAGTCACCGCTTGAATATGTTAAGAAATTCTTAGCACATACCAGATGGCATGTGGTGACCATGTAGCAAATGATCCTTGTTTACATGGGGTGCTGTTTTAACTGGAATCTACCTCAAGCAACGGGTCACCTACTATACACATCGATATTCAGTCCACAGTCATAGAGGCAGTACCATACTGTTACGACTAAAGAGAAGCTAAAGAAAAGTCATCCTTCACTATGTGGGATAGGAAAAAAAAAGATTGTTTTCAATCTTTTCATGGTTTGACATTAAAATATCAACTTTATTGAGGTCCCAAGTATGAACAGTGACACTTTCTAGGAGAGTAATTGAGTTTTATTCTGTAATTGTCAAAAAAAATTCTCGTTAAGTAAGGAATTCAAATTCGAAAGATTGGGTATAAAGGTTACAGTGTAGTGTCCCTACTTTTTAAGCTAACTTCTGTGAGTTCACTAGTAAATCATCATGATTGAAATAAATTACAATTAAAAGCACTGGTGATGTTAAAATAAAGAATATCTTCCTTGCCTACTGTGAGCTCAGTTCAAGAAGCATTATTAAAGCCCTAGTTTATAAACAGGCTTCAGATTTTCATAGTGGATTCTACACGTAACATGTCTCCTTCTTCCTCAAGTAGGTTGGCTCTCGTAATACCTTTCAACTAAGTTATAATCAAAGCTGCCTTTTGTCCTATTTTAATTCTTGGGATTATAATGCATAGACCCTGATTATAAAATGAGATTATGATTTATATCAACATAGTTGCTTATAAGAACAGTCTCCATCCATCATGCCTTGACAAAGTCTAATGTTTTGTTGATGTTATAGACATCTTCAATAAGTAGTGTGTTAACCAGATATGTCCATGTAATAGACCAGAGAATGTTAAAATTTGTACTATCCCCAAAGCATTCCCAATGGGAAATTTGGTAGCAAAAAGTAAGAAAAAGGAAAGAAGATGAAAAAGAAGTCAAAATGCTGCAAATACATACTTGAGCACTTTAGTAATATACAAGGTGATAATAACATCATGGGAACTGCTTTTCATAAATAATGTCTAAATCATCTGCAGCTTATAACATTGCTAAAGAGAAATCTTAACACTAGGTAAAAGTATGTTTTGGATGATTATAAGCAAATCAAATGTAGCTTGGAAGTTATTCATAATAGCAATACTAACTATATCCCTAGCCAAAATAGAGATCGTTCTTAAATGGATTTCCTCTCCAGTGTTTCAAAAGATAGGACATGTGGTACTTAAAGTACCACAGATAGGTACTTTAAGTCTATAAAATAGTTTTCCTCCAAAATAATTTTAAAAATGCAGTTAATCTGCCAGAACAGTAATCATAGAACAAAAGGGTCACACTTACGTGTCTCTTGAAATCACCCTGTTTTACTACGAGGTTCAGATTTAACACAATCACTCCCATGTCATCTTCTAAACTGTTTGGGTCTTCCAATTTTAAAATATGTTCAGTCGTTCTACAAGCAAAAAGTCACATAATTTTAGCACTTGTTGACAGTAGTACTTGGTCTTATAGTACATCAGGAGCTTATGGTAAAAGTCTCCTACCTCTGGGTACAGATTATGTACAATGCTGAAAAGGTACCAGATTCGGAGAAAACAAACCAACCATTTTCAGGGCGGAGAAATTAATCACCATTGTCTGCTTCAACAGTTGGTTACCTGATCTCCTTCCTCTATGCCCCAATAAAATCTGAATATTTGTTTTAAGTTAGGCTAATGAACCTGAATATTAACAAATGAAAGTATACAATCCAATCTATACACATTTTACAATACATAATAACCAACTTAATGTCTGACTAATATATCTGGCCTCTAAAGCAAAAATCTTAGAAAATGTGTTGAAAGTTTCTGTAACAAACACTTAAGCACTCTTTCATTCTTTTAGATACTTTTCTTGTTATTTGATCTCAACAAGCATCCTTTAACATCAACTCAAGCTCCCTAAAAAATCCATTAGTAAAATTTTAAAAGTAAAAATACAATACCTGTTCAGCTCAAGGTCACGGAGAATGACAAATGCAGAGCCCATGAAATCAGAGGTGGTTAAATCCCGATCATATACCTATGGAAAAGGGCAGAGACCAGGAATGCACAGGGGTATGGTAGACCCATCAAGTTTATCAAATTCTTAATAAATGTAATAGACTGGGAATTTTGAAAGCCATCTTTTAAGAATTTGCATAGGACAGGTAAAGAGAAATGCAGCCAGGTCTATTAAGAGAATAAAATTACCTCATCTTGCCCATTGTGCCTACCATGGACAAAACAGCTGCAGAAAATACTTTCTAAGGCAGGATATGTCTGCATTAAAATGTTATACACAATGAACCACTCTCTTTAGTTTAAGTGGTCTCTCATTAAAATCTAGTATTTTCCATGGCAAGTAGACCTGCCAATTAAATAAGAAATTTGCTAAATATTCTATAACAATCCCACTCTACACTCAACTCATGCAGCTTTAACCCACATGTTAGAACAACTGATGCTTGCACCCGGTAGCTGGAAGCTCTATGAAGTAGAAAGTTATCTCTAATGAGAAAGGCTTTAGTACTTGTTGCCACTGTTCTAGAGGCAATAATTCTTCCACATTCTGTAAGTTTAAACATAATCAATGGAGATATTTTCACTCTGAATTTCTGCCGAGCATAGCTCATTGATTTGAAAGAAACATCCAGTTTCCACTAATGGCATAAAGAATTCCTTCCGTATTATTAATATTTTTATCCAGCCCTTGAGAATAATAAAAGAATTAATTTTGGCAAATTAACTTTCAAGAGGGCGTATGCAAAAAAAAAACCTGCTGAGAAATAGATTTAGCACAGGAGCGGATCTGAACACCATCTGTGATTACCTTCACACGGAGTTTTTGATCAAGGTTTTGTATTGGCAATACGACTATCTCATCCCAAACTGGGTTTAAGTTCTTATATATGACTTTGCTTTTGTACAGCGTCTTCCCATTCAGCTTAAATTTCACATAGGGATCACTTGTGCCTTGAAAAGAAAACAGAACAAGACGGAATTTTAAATTACACATAAAAGCCTAGGATCTCCATTAAGTAAAGTTTCTTCCCATAGTTCCTAGGCTCCGAGCAGACTCCAGAGCACATCCGAAAGGAATGTCTCCCTGTGCAGAGGTGCCAGGCCCCAGAAGTGGAGGAGAGAGAGACAGACAGAAAGAGGGAGAGAGAGAGAAAGAGGGATACAAGGAGAAAGAGGGACCATGAGGGGGGAAGAGGGAGAGGAAGAGGGAAAAAGAGAGGGAGAGAGGGAGAGAAGGAGGGAGGGGGAGAGAGAGATAAAGAGAGGAGAAGAGAGAGAGAGGGAGACAGAGAGAGGGAAAGAGAGAGAGGGAGAGAGAGAGAGGGAGAGAGAGGAGAGAGAGAGGGAGAGAGAGGAGAGAGGGAGAGAGAGGAGAGAGGGAGAGAGAGGAGAGAGGGAGAGAG
>PVJS01061908.1:0-10870 GCA_004027185.1 Glis glis | reverse complement strand
TGAGACCCGGTTTCAAAATAAAGTATAAAAAATAGGGCCAGGGGCGTAACGCGGAGGTAGAACACCCCTGCGTTCAATCCCCGGTACCGCAAAAAAAAAAAAAAAATCTCATGCAAGCTCTACTACAGGAGTAAATGAGACACAGGATGGAAAATTGTGCATCAAAGCTCCAAAGACTAGTGCAGAGAAGAAAGATGCTTCTCAGGGGTGAACGAATGTTTGCAATGTGCACTGTATTCAGAGACACTGAAGGAGTTATGGAGCTACATGTTTTCATTCAGGGTTACAAAACACCTTGGTACTGTTCTTATCTCCTCCTATGACTATTTCCAGTGACTCACCTGGGCAGAATAAACAAGCAAAGTCTAGTCAGAGACAGGAAGGCTAGCTGCACCCAAGGATTATGAGAGGCCACATTCCAATCACTAAAAATGGTGTAGCTCAGCCCTCCTGCTAGGAATTTGGACCAAGATAATGTGAATACTCATCAGCAAATCATTGCTGGGTGAATGTCAGTATAGCATGAACCAGTCATTCTTCACAATGAAATTAGAATTCCTTACAGAATTCTATTCTACTCAAAGTATAGTTATTGAAATCTGACTTCCTAGATACTGTGCTAAGAACTGAATAGACAGAGAAAATTACAAGTGAAGTAGAAAGGGCTATGGGAATAGCCCTTTTTAAATGTTTCATCCAAAATAATTTTGCACACTTGTAGGTGAGCTAAGTACTAAGGATAAAGTCTCTGCTCTCATGGAACTTACATTCTGCCTGGGGGAATGGAATAACAGACATTAAAATAAATGTATAGAAAAAGTCTTGCAAAAATAAAGCAGAATAAAACAATAAAGAGTGACAGAGGAACTCTCTGATAAGGTGATATTTGAACAAGAACTATCAGGTTTAGCAAAATGGCTGTCAGTGGTGACATTAACAAGAATGTTTTCAGGTGATTGGCGGAGATGAAGGACCCACCTTTCAGTGGGTTTGAAAGGAGAAAAGTAAGCACCGTCATTAAAGACTTTTCTATAAAAAGGAGCTGAGAAATTGGGCAACTTCTGAAAGGGATCTTAGAATCTTGTGTGTGTGTGTGTGTGTGTGTGTGTGTGGTACTGGGGATTGAACCCAAAGGCATTTTATCTTTGAGCTACACCCCTAGCCCAATTTTATTTCTTTTTTGGAAACAGGTCTTGCTAGGTTGATGAACGTTTCACTACTTGCTAAGGCTGTCCTCGAACCTGTGATCCTCCTATCTCAGCCTTCCAAGTACTGGGATTACAGGAGTACATCACCACGCCCTGCTCTAGAATCTTTTTAAAGATGAAAAATTGCTGGGCATGGTGTTGCACATCTGTAATCCCAGTATTTGGGAGGCTGAGACAGAAGGATCACGGGTTTGAGGCTAACCTCAGCAACTTACCAAGATCCTGTTTCAAAATAAAAAACAAAATAGGGATGGGGTGTAGCTCAGAGGTAGAATGCCCCTGAGTTCAATCCCAGTACCACAAAAAAATAAAAATAAAATAAAATAAACAAGGAAAATATGTTTAAAATGCCTGTGTGATGGAGGTTACATAAGAGATGTTTCTCCCTTTCCTCCATGTTTCAGGCTCTGAATCCTAGCTCGACTGTGAGAATGCTCAAGAGGTACATCTGCGCTGTGATATGCAAGACGAGGTCACGTGAGCAAGGCTCACTGGGCAGCATAAACGTGGAAATGAGTTGAAAGCCCTCAGGTTCTAAGGGTCCCCAAAATGACTTCACCAGCCTTCCTCACTCCCATCCAACTGCTCCCCCAGTTGGTGTTTCAGCAGCTAGATATACAAAGGAAAATGTTTAAATCCTAAAGAACAGAAAGTCAATAGAAATAAAACTTCAGGCACAAAGCAGCCCCAGTTGCAGGCCGACCAAATACTGCTGATCACCAGCAAGAAAGCCTTCATTGTAGCGGGGATTTTACCCTTTCTTTGGCATTCCTAAGTAACAAAAGAGAAGGGCTGCAAACTAGCGATAATTAGCGATAGTTTTACTCACACCAAAATCATTCTAATGTGGAACTCAATAAAACAAAATAATCTTTTTACTTCCCTGAAAAAAAATAAAAGACTGCACTATTTTTGAGCAACCCAAAGTCACTTCAATATATTAATTGAATGGCCCATAATTGCTGCATTGTTCTGATGTTTATCTTAGACTCTGCATGAGTGGTTTTTTCCTTGATGCTAATCCCATTAGAAGTAAAATGGACTGCAGTTTTGAATCTCTCTGTTCCTTAAAGAAAAAGAAATTAATTGACAAGCTGTTTAATATCGGGTGCCATTTTACAGATGATCAGAATGAATACTAAAATAACTTAGGGGAAAAATGAGCTTTTACCTGCTTCACAGCTACATATGTGTGTGTGTGTGTGTGTGTGTGTGTGTGTGTGTATATATATATATATATATACATATACATATTTATGTGTGTATATATACACATATATGTGTGTGTATATATATACATATATGTATATGTGTGTGTATATATAGCTGAATATATATGTATATATGTATGCATATATATGTGTGTATATATATATTCAGAAATATTTCACAAGCTATAGAATAACCAAAAGTGCCTTAACATCTAAGAATATAGCAATTAAAAGGACAGAGACAACAAGAATATCTCATACCATACCAGATTTATTTCAAAGATAATCTTTTTACAGGGACATTAATAGCCTGACCTTTCTCAGCATCTCATCCATTCTCTCACCTCCCCTTTCTCTGCCTCCCTGAGAAGACTCTTACACACCATTCTTTGTTCTGGAGAGGAATGCCTGGAATGGACACAGTTTCTCTGTCTTGGTGTTCAATGTCTTGATTTTGAAGTTTGAAAGGGTAGGCACTGTAATGCAGGGAGCTGGTCTAACAGGCAGGGCTATGGGCTCCAGGGACAGGCTTCCTGATCCTTTCAAATATTGGGATGGTGGGGGATTAAGTCCTTCTTTGGAGCTTTTCCAACCACCATTACTGTCTGTAGGTGCTTTCTGGGTGCCGAATATATTAAGATCCCATTCTTATGGTTCCTATAGACAATCTTACTTCTGAGAAATGAAAAAACAAAAGTCATGTTCATAGATTGATTCTCTATGTGTCAAGAAGCAATGATTGCTGTACATCATGACTGTGGAAACAACAGACTAAAGTGTCATGTCTTACAAAGATGTTTCTGGTCAAGTTTCACTTAATCCTTGATCATGTGGGAGATACTCTAATATAGCTGCTATATGTCTAAAATGACATTTAAAATAGTTGACATAGCTGGGCATGGTGGTGCATGCTTGTAATCCCAGTTCTTGGGAGGCTGAGACAGGAGGATTGTGCAGGTTCAAGGACAACCTCAGCAATGTAGCAAGACTCTCAGCAACCTAATGAGACCCTGTTTCAAAACAAAAAATTTTTTAAAAAAAGGTTTGGGGTATAGCTCAGAGATAGAATGCCCTTGAGTTCAATCCCCACTACCACCAAGGGAAAAAAAAGCCAATGTAATTAATGGTGAACACCTGTAATCCTAGTGACTTGAGAGGTAAAGGCAGGAGGATTCAAGTTTGAGGCCAGCCTGGGTACCTTGACAAGACCTTGTCTCAAAATAAAATAAAGTAAAATAAAAAGGGCTGGGGGTGTGGCTCAGTGATAGAGCACACCTGGGTTTGATCCCCGGTAATGAGGTAGGGAGAGTCCTTACATGTGTGAGATTCATTATAGGGCCATGATTTGCCCTGAAAAGTTCATGACTTGTATCATTCCAGAAACAATGAGCTATAAATCTGGATCTCTTTCCTTAAGGAATCTTTATTTCACCAATTACTTATAATGAAAAATTTTTGATTAAAAATTCCTGCCCAAATATTTTATAAAACCCACTTCCTTCCCTTCATTCTCTTTTATCATGGCTACTTGCATGTTCATATCCTGCCAGGCTTTTTCCGGAAGGTCCATTGGCAAATCGTGAGGCCGTTGTACTTGGTGACTTTAGACTTGGCTGCAGGGTGCTCACATGGAAAATATCCAAACAGTCTGCTTCGGCTGCCTTTTATTTTCCCCAGAGTAGCATTTCCTTCAGTCCTATTGCATTTGCAATAAAGCCCTCATTTTTATCCACTTGCAAATAAGGGATAAAGACACAGACTGTTGGCTGGTGGCACAAGCCTCTGCTGCTCTCTTAACCTTGCACAAGGTGGGACTTTCCCCTTCTGTAAATAACGCCCTTCATGAAGAGTAGTCACCAGACTTGGAACCAGAAGACGGGCTGTGCCTTGGCTCTGCCACTCAACCTTAACAAGCCAGTCTATACTCTCCGAAGTCTTAGTTTCTTTCTTCCTAAGACAGTAAAATAATGCCTATCTTGTCCTCATTAAGAAACAATAATAATAACTAGAATTTATATAATGCTTTGAAATTTACAACCTGTTGCAAAATATATGGTTTATCACCATTATTAATAAAATATATTTTCTTCATTTGCCTCAATGAAGGACCTAGTGTTTGCCTCACAAAGTAACAGTCCTTGACTCATGAACTTGCTGTGCTGTGCCATCTAGACACGAACCACCATCTCTAAAATTGCCAGTGTTAAGTCTAATTCTCTGCATAATTTCCAAAGTGAAGGGAAATTCAAATTGATGACACCATAATCTCTTTCAAAAGAGAACATTTAGAATGAAAATTATTCCTGAACGTAAGTGTACCAGGAACTCTGCTAGGAAATAGAGAGACCCTTCTCTAAATAAATAAAACATGCAAGGGAAGAAAGATTTGACAAATGTTGTTTTTTAAATTGTCCAAGAGCTGGTCGTGGTGGTGCACACTTGTAATCCCAGTACTTGGGAAGCTGAGACAGGAGGATTGCAGGTTCGTGGCCAACCTCAGCTACTTAGTGAGGCCCTCCGCAACTTAGTGAGACCCTGTTTCAAAATAAAGAATAAAAAATAGGGCTGGGGGTGTAGCTCGGAGGTAGAATGCCCCTATTTTATTTTTTATTTTTGAAATAGGGTCTCGCTAAATTGCTGAGGGCCTTGCTAAATTGCTGTGGCTGTCCTCGAACTTGCAATCCTCTTGTCTCAGCCTCTCAAGTACTGGGATCAACAGGCGTACACCATCACACCTGGTGCACTTTCTTATTTATAGTAATATTTATGTATTATACATAGAGTACTGTGATTTATATGCCTTATCTTGTGGCAATTAGTTACAAACCGATATAGCATGCTGTCATTAAAGGGAATGTCTTTGTGTGTGTGTGTGTGTGTGTGTGTGTGTGTGTGTGTGTATTTGTGTATGTGTGTGTGGTGCTAGGGATACAACCCAGGGTCTCATGCATACTAGGCAAGCACTCTACCACAGAGCTACATCCTCAGCCCAGAGAAGCCATTTTCAAAATCTAACACTTTCTTCCAGGCACAGTGGTACATGCCTGTAATCCCACTATTTGAGAGGCTGAGACAGGAGGATCAGCAACTTAGCGAGACCCTCAGCAATTTAATGAGACCCTGTTTCAAAATAAAAAATAAAATAGGGATGGGGATAGAGCTCAGCGGTAGAATGACCCTGGATTCAATCTCCAGTACCACAAAAACAAACAAACAACAACAACAAAAAATGCTTTCCAAAGGTAATCTGGACAAAAGATTTTCTGCACAAAAGCAGAAAAACTAATCAGAAACTATCTAGAAACTTACCACAGCAGTGTAATTAAAGTCAAAATTGACCAAACTGGATTTTGTACTCAATGTATTTAAATGGTCTTGTTAGATTCTGTGTTAATGTTAAAAGTTTCTTACTTCGGCACATACAAAAACTTGATGTGCTAAGACAGGACAAACTTAGAATGTCTTGTTAAAAATAGACTCCTATCAGAACATCACTCCTAATCCACAAAAGAATCTGCCAAGAGATTTCAGCAACAAGGGGCGTATTGTAGGCATTTCTGTCCATCAACAAATCTAACAAATTGATTAAAATGCCAAAGGGACAAGGGCGAAACTAAATACAGCACAAAGACTGAAAGGGACTCACGGCAGTCTTTCTCGTCAGTTCCGTCTGAGCAGTCTCGGACGTGGTCGCACCTGTATTCATGGGGGACACACTGACCGTTGGAGCAGGTCAGCTGATGACTTGAACATGTTCTCCCAGCTGTGAAGGGGAAAAGATATTACTTAATTTACAATTACTGCCTGACACTGGTTAATCTCTTGATATGTACAAAATATGAACGAGGATATTGGAAATCAAAAGTAAGCAGAGACCATAAAGGTCATAGGGACATAAGGTGGAGCACCCAGCGACTACCAAGCTAAGCTTATACTGCAAAAGCAAAGGTTTTATACTGTCAAAATGACCTCAGCATAGTACCTAGTGTAGACAATTACATTATCAACATGTGTTGAGAATACAATATCCATTGAAAAGATATATAGTAAAGAGATGAATGAAATAAGATATAGGTATTCAGCAAGGATTGATACACACCCCTCACCCCACTGAAATCCTTGTTTAAACAAGGAAATATGTCAGGGGGTTAACAGTGGTAATTCCTGGATGGTGGGAATATGGGCAATTTTATTTTTTCTTTATATTTTTCTCTATTTTATAAACTGCCTACATTGATCATGTGCCGAATTTTAAAAACAGAAAAAAATGTAAGCTAGCTAGATTTTATCTTATGTTGACAAGTAGAGGTGACAGCAGGACATCAACAGTTTATCAAATCAGCCTCCAGACAAAACAGATGAAGTGAACTGATGCCCACAAGCATGACAGGTTGGCTATTCCATAAATCTGCGGCAGGAATTACCTAGATTTGGTAACATTATCTTAAGTGACTTTTTAATTGTCTTCATAAAAAGAGAAGCATTTGGTTAATATGATCTTCTATCAATGAATATAATATAGACATCTAATGGAAGGAAAAGGTTTTCCCTGAATTTTTATAGGGCTTCCTACATTTCTATATAGTAAAGATACTTGGGTTCAGCAAAATTTGGTTTTCTGAAAAAAATTAAGTATCTGCTAAGGGATTTGCCATCAAAACTTAACAAGAAAAGCCTTTCTAAAAGACAAGTAGAAAATGACAGCTTTAGATTTTATACTTGAAAATCCAAACATAAAGATTTTCATGTGGTAAGATGTAAAAATAAAACCCTTTTCCATGCTTAATTGATTATATCTTTCTTGTCACTTTGTTTCTTCCTTTTATTTCATCCAGCGTCATGTAATTCTCTTTTTTTTTTTTTTTGCGGTATTAGGGATTGAACCCAGGGGCATTCTACCTCGGACTACATCCCCAGCCCAATTTTTTATTCTTCATTTTGAAACAGGGCCTCACTAAGTAGCTAAGGCTGGACGCGAACCTGAGATCCTCCTGTCTCAGCCTCCCAAGTACTGGGATTACAAGCATGCGCCACCATGCCTGGCTTCAGAGTCATGTAATTCTTGAATAGCAGATAAAAATTTTCTAGTCAGCCTACTTCTGAAATCTTTATGATATGAATTCATAATTTCTCCCAGTACTGAGTATCAGTGGATTAAATTTTACTTTATTAATAAGGACAGAATAGACTCTTCTAGAAGGCACTTACATGTCTGAATTCTGCCATGGTAGAGAGACAATTTTATCTGAATAAGGTAAAGAGATTGAATTTCCATATAATTCATTTAAGTACAAATTGCCAATTTCCACCTAAAATTAAATAGCTTGCTTTTATTCATACAAAGGTTAAGTCATAGGCAGTCTTAAAATATCTGAAAACAGATATTTTAAGTATTTTTAACAGATATTTTAAAACAGATGCCAGTATTATGTTGATTACCAGGCCTTTCTTCTTAAACTCAAGTTCAAATATTTCTATATTTTGTACTTAAGATTTCAAGGGTTTATGAGGGAGTAATTCAAAGCTCATTCAAATGTAAAGAAAGGACAGATTAAACACAAATATGTATTAAGACCTATTAAATGCCATAATGTCCACCAACAATGGGAATCTAAAGATGAAGAAGGCACAATCCCTACCCTTAAGGAGCTGATAGTGTTCTGGGGGAGACTAAGAAATAATTAGAAAATAGTTATGGACATGAATGACAGACACGCAAGAACTATAGACGCATCATGAGGGCGCCAATCACTCTAGGATGAGGGTGCAAACTGGGACAGTTTCCTTGAGGAAGTGATGCCTCCTCTGTAGGACCTTAAGAAGCAGCAGCAGCAAGCTAGATCTAAAGGAGAAAAGAACCTTCTAGTAATGAGCATTGAGGCAGGAGGCACAGAGGCAAATGACAAGGACAGGGAACTACAAGCACTGCTGTGCCCCAAGTAGACACTGCAAGGCAGGAATGGCTACTGATAGATGTGGAAAAAATAGCACCAGCCACATCTTGGAGGCCATGGTGAACCTTGCTAGGGAGTTGGAACTTTCTCCAGGAGGTGACAGAGAGCTGGGAAAGGGTTTTGGCTAGATCTTTACAGCATCCGTGTCAGGGAGAGCCAGAAGAGGCATAGGCCTGGAGGCACAGAAGCCAGCCCGGAGGATGTTGCAGCCACCAGATGTTAGATGCTGGCAGTGAGTGGTAGAAAAAATGGAAAAGAAGAGATGAACCATAAAAATGTTTGTTAGGCAGATTAGGCAGGAGTTGGTGAAGGAGAGGAAAAAATGGAGAATAACTTCCAAGTTCCTAGTATGGGTTCCAGGGGGATTGTGATATCTTTCTCATGCAAATTGATTATATCTTACAGAAATCTTTTTTATGTAATAAAATACTTCCATTATGAAATATGTTTCATGAAATTCTGGGTTAACACATAAAAAGAGCCTCAACCTGGCTATTTCTGAGAATTTGAGGCAGATTTTATATTTTCTGCCAGTACCTTAGAGTGGGTTGAATTTTATTTATGTTAATAAAGATAAAGTATGCAAACCAGCAAATACATGAGGAAATGTCAGTTCAGCTGGGAAGATGATTAGCTTCAGTTAAAGCACCCTGGGTTTGAGGCACCTTGGAGCTATCCAAGACTTAAGTGTGGACAAAAATTCTGGGTCATAAGCATAGATTTGGGTCCCATCAGCACACAGAGGGTCATTGAAACCCTGAGCCCAGCGAGGTTACCCTGGGAGAGTATCTGGGGATGCAGCAGTTGCCAGGGTCCACTCGTTGCTATTTTCTTTCATGTTGCAGTTCATTCTACCGTGGCTGTAGTAGCAGTGACCGAAGTCACCGCCAACAAGGCCTCCAGCAGACCCCCGACTAGCTCCCACTTCCACTCAGTCACAAAGAAGAGAGTTTAATACTGGGCAGAAGGGGTGGACATTCCAAATGCAGAGAGCACCACAGGAGCAGAAGGACTCGCCCAACAGCCAACCACAAAAACGAAGCCCCCCACCCCACGGGTACCAATAAATACTCTCTTGAATGTAACATAATCCAAGTTAAAGACTAGTAATCTATCCCAGGTCCAAATTGCTGGAGTGTATTTAAGCCTTTAGTACACCCACACTTGTAATATCAACCACCCTCTGAATGAGATTGCTGGCATATGGTCCGTGGTCATTTAAGGCCCAGCTCAGCATTCATAAAGAATTATCCCATTTTGTGGAACCTATCTGTGACAGATTAGACTTCAGGTGTCCAAAGAACCAAATCAAGATTCCTCTCTACACACTTACGGCAATGCTGGTGCTCATCTGAGCCATCTGCACAGTCCGGCTCATTGTCACACACCCAGGATCGAGGGATGCAACTCCCATCACTCTGACACTGGAAGTAGCCTGACTGGCAGGATTGGGGAGCTGAAACAAACCAAAAAAGGACTCATTATGGAAAGCATCTGTCCCATTAAACTGAGAACAATGCTTACTTCAAAAGAATATTTGTAGCTGCCTGCCACAGTGATGCATGCCTATAAACCCAGCTACTTGGGAGACTGAGGCAGGAGGATGGCACATTTGAGGCCAGCCTGGCCAATTTATCAAGACCCTGTCTCACAATATAATTTTTAAAAGGGTTGGGGCTCAAGGCCGGGCGTGGTGGCGCATGCTTGTAATCCCAGTACTTTGGGAGGCGGAGACCGGAGGATCTGGGTTCGCGGCCAGCCTCAGCTCGCTCTCTCTCTCTCTCTCTCTCTCCTTAGTGAGGCCCTCTGCAACTTCGTGAGACCCGGTTTCAAAACAAAGGATAAAAAATAGGGCCGGGGGTGTAGCGCGGAGGTAGAACGCCCCTGCGTTCAATCCCCGGTACCCCCAAAAAAAAAGGGTTGGGGCTCAATGGTAGAGCACTTGCCTGGCATGTGTGAGGCTCTGGATTCAATTCCCAGTACCACACACACTCTCTCTCACTCTCTCTCTCTCTCTCTCTCTCTCTCTCTCATACACACAAATACAAATAGCCACAACCATATACACACATAAATTTATGACAAAATTATTAAATTTAAATTTTAATTTAAGTAAAAATTATCCATAAGTTTTTGTTAAATTATTTGAATAGTTTTATCATATCTCATAGTAAAACATCATAATAACTTGGAAATCCAGGAGATTTTAAAAAGAATACCTAGAACCAAATAATTATTATTTCTGCAATATACTTGCTTTAAGATCTTTGGCAAGTTCTCTGAGCCTTAATATATGGATCACAAAATGAGGACTATATTTATCTCTTGGTTTGCTATAAAGAAAATACATTAAAGGTATCGAGCCGGGCGTAGTGGCGCACGCTTGTAATCCCAGTACTTTGGGAGGCAGAGACCGGAGGATACGGGTTCGCGGCCAACCTCAGCTCTCTCTCTCTCTCCCTGTCTCTCTCTCTCTCTCTCTCTCTCTCTCTCTCTC
>PVJS01061907.1:0-10870 GCA_004027185.1 Glis glis | reverse complement strand
TCCCTAAAATAAAACTATATCCAGTATTCAAAAGAATACAATATTTGGCCCCAAGACAGTAATACTCTGTCCCATATAATAATATTTTCTGTGAAAAGATTCCTAAGTAGCAGAGGCAAAATCTGGGATTTAGAAAGATGGTGACAGATGTAAAAGTCATTTAGAAACTGATCTCCAAAAAAGGCACCATTCCATTAGAATGGTGTGCTTCATCCCAGATCTAGCTTAAATGATGCAGATTGTCATCATCTGGCATTCTAATGAACCCAGTTTCATTGTTGGCCAAACAATGGCCTGTGGTTTCTCATTATTGCAGTCATTTCTACTCAGCAGCACTGTGTCACTATGCAGCCTCATGACAAAGGCAAGGTGTCTTCATTGGTTAAATTGTTTCTGACAGCTGGGAATGGTGGTGCATGTTTGTAATCCCAGTACTTGGGATGCTGAGACGGGAGGATCACAGATTTGAGGCCAGCCTCAGCAACCTAGTGAGACCCTCAGCAACTTAGTGAGATCCTGTTTCAAAATAAAAAAGGTCTGGGGGTGTAGCTCAGAGGTAGAATGTTCCTGAGTTCAATCTCCAATACCAAAACAATAAGCTTCTGAAGGCCCAGCTCACTTCTTATTGGTGTATGCACCTATGTATTGTCCAATACCCTGACATTTAAGCAGTCATCCCTGGCTTGAATTTGTGGAACAGACTGTTGAATAAGGGTATGGACTCCAAGCCGGGTGCGGTGTTGCATGTCTGTAATCCCAGTACTTGGGAGGCTAAAACAGGAGAATCACATGTTCAAGGCCAGCCTCAGCAACTTAGTGAGACCCTGTTTCAAAATAAAAAATCAAGCCAGGCGTGGTGGCGCACGCTTGTAATCCCAGTACTTTGGGAGGCGGAGACCGGAGGATCCGGGTTCGCGGCCAGCCTCAGCGCTCTCTCTCTCTCTCTCTCTCTCTCTCTCTCCTTAGTGAGGCCCTCCGCAACTTCGTGAGACCCGGTTTCAAAATAAAGTATAAAAAATAGGGCCGGGGGTGTAGCGCGGAGGTAGAACGCCCCTGCGTTCAATCCCCGGTACCGCAAAAAAAAAAAAATCAAATAGGTCACTGGGTTCAATCCCCAGTACCACAAAAGAAAAAACAGAAAAGTAAAGTAAAAAGGGTATGAACTCCAGCAGTATGGAGTCTACAGAGTTTATTATGAAAGGTACTAATTCGACTAACAGTTGCCCAAGGAAATTTGCTGGAATCAACTATTCATCTCCCGAAAGAAGTTGATTTCACTACTTCAACTGGGTTCCCTCGCTTGTCAATAAGGCTAGCAGACGTTAGACCTGAATCGCAACTGAACAATTTGACATTTTTCCTATTAAAATTATTCCAGCATGTATGTCCCTATCATTCTGAACTACATTATAATGTGAGACTACAATGCACCAATAAAAGTATATTAAAAAAATAAAATGATCCCACCTGCATTGAACCTGTCCCTGAGAGGTCCCAGGAAGATGAATGGATTCCAACCCCCTTCCCCCAGCACTTCCTTTGCCATTCATTAAGATAAAGAGGTTGGTAATAAATGACTCAGCAGGTGTTTCTGTAACTGAGTCAAGACAACAGAATTTGTGGGCAGAGGCCACTTATTAATCTTTAAAGCCAAAGCATTTGGAGCGGTAATTAACACACATCAGGTACTCGATACTTATTTCCCACCTAGTTAACTCTTAACCATTTCATAAGTCACTTCCTTAGCCTTGTCATGGGCCCCAGAAGAGAGCGGATAGCCCTATTAATGTAGTCTCATACTCCTTACACATTTCCTTAAAGGTCTATTTGTAATTACACCTGTGCATTTACTTAATGAATACCTACGTTTCCTAACTGGCCTCTAAGCACCATTCATGCGTAGATCAGGCCTATCGGCACTCCCTACGTGTTCGTTGAATGAAAGTGGAAAGCTCAACAGACGTACTGTGACTCAGAGTTGAGATGTTCTTTTGTAGATTACCTACTGAATAAAATCCATACTTTCCCCCATAAGATTTGGTAGCTTACAAAGGCCACATCACACAGTGAGTTTGATTTCTTCTTTGTAATTTCTTTAAAGCAGTTGGTATTTTCCAAGTAGATGCTTACTGAAAATAAACTATTTCTTGCCTGTAAATAGAACTGCAATTTCAAGCCAGATGCAGAGATGGAGAAGTCAATAGATATTGACACACAGTTGACCTGATGACTCGCTTTTTTAAACTTTATTCACAATAGACAAGCAGCCTTTCAGAAATGATAAATGGGTTCCTGAAATGCAAACTTTAAAAATTGGAATGAAAACTTGCATACAAGTATTCATAGCAGCTACATTCACAATAACCAAAAGATAGAAACAGACTAAATGTCCATCAGTGCATGAATGAATAAAGAAAACATGGTTTAGCCATACAATGGAATATTTTTCAGCTGCAAAATGGAATGAAGTCCTTGCTACATACTACAACATTGATGAACCTTGAAAACAGGGGAAGGAAGTAAAAGTTAGACGGATAGGGTCACATATGATTCCATCTTTACGAAATGTCTAGAATAGGCAAATGCATAAAGACAGAAAATGGACTGGTGGTTTCTAGGAGCTGGGAGTAAGTACAACAAACGGATGAGAATATGGATTCAGATTTCCATTGTGGATGGTGACAAATTTCTGACTCTAGAGGTGATGGTTGCACAACATTGGGAGTGCACTTAGCGCCACTGAATTGCACACGTGAAAATGATTACAGTGATAAACTTGATCAGAGTGTGTGTATATTTTACCACAAGTTTTAAAAAGCTGAAAACAAAACCAGGATTAAATCCAGATTCAAATTTTTAAAACACACTCACACATGCATGCACACACGCACATCAGCAACTTTTATGAAAGGAAACTATTAGCTCAGGATTATCTATGACTACTACATTGCATTACATTACCAGTGCTACACAACCAACACTAAGCTTCCCAAACAATTCAAAGAAAATAATTAATGGGACTAACTCAAGATGTTGAAGATCAATTACTATGTTTAAATTAATTCTTCTAGATTTAGGAAGACAAAAATTGTGGTGGCACACACCTGTAATCCCAGTACTTGGGGAGGCTGAGAGCAGGTTCACAGCTAGCCTTAGCAACTTAGAAAGACCCTGTTTCTAAATAAAAAATAAAATAGAACAGGGGTGTTACTGGGTGGGAGATTTTTAAATGATTTCTCGCAACCCCAGTCCTTGCTTATCTGCTTGGAAAGCATACAAACAGAAAACACAAATGCAGAATACAGGAGGTATTTTATTTATTATTATTTTGGTATTTTATTATTATTATTATTAGGTATTTTATTTTTATTATTTAAAATATCCCTATTTAAAATAAACATGAGATTTATTTAGAGAAGTGAAGGTACCATATGAGAAAGGCCGTGAAGAAAGAAGACAGAGTCTGGAATGGGCCATTCCTGGAAATGGAAAGCATCCTGGGACAATGGTTACTCTCCAGAGATCTGGTCTGGAGTGGTCCCTTTCCTGGAAAGGAAAACTGTGTTTATTCCCCCTGGACACCTTCTTTATAGGTATTACATTTGGGGCTGATTGCCCTTTGCAGGTTGCACCTTAGTGACTCTGCATTGTTTCTCTGCTCCCTTTCCACAGGGGAGGAGGTCAAAGGGAGCAAGGCTCTACAGGTAAACTTGGGAGTTCATTCAGCCAATGCCATCTGCTAATGTCTAGCTAACTATCTAACGAGGGTATAGCTTGGAGGTACAATGCCCCTAAATTCAATCCCTAGCACCACACACACAAAAAAAGAAAAGAAATTTAAATGAGAAATTCATAAAGGAATATATTTCCCTAAACATTTTCTTTGATATTTCTAAGTGCATTGGCCAAAAGACAAAAGGACTGGCTCCATGAGTCCGGGCAAGTCACTACCTACTCTGGGAATCCAAGAAATCAGGTCCAGCCACTCGCCCCCAAAAAACAAACATAAAAGGTAATGATGAAAAGCAGGAAAGGAGCTTGAATTAGTGTTACCTACAGCAGGAAGACAAGGGTGCTCACATCCTCAGCCTGCCTTTGAGGGGCTGGCAATGACTTTGAGGTTTCATAGAAAGGGGAGGAGGGCAGGGGTTGAGGGTCTGCATAGCTGAAGACTTTGCACAGCTGCCAAAGAAGGTGATATTGGTCAGGTGGGGCCTTTGGGGGGATAAGAGAGTTGCTGTTACCTAGGGGGAGAGATAGCTTCAATTCATCACAAGATGTTTATTGATCAGACCTGCTGTTCCTCGAATCCATGATGACTCATAGCTCAGGAGATACATGTAAAATAGAGGCAGAGATGCCTAGTTTGTATGTGTGCAGTACTGGGGATCAAACCCAGGGGCATTTTACATCCAAGCTACATCCTCAGCTCTATTTTTTTTATTTTTGAACAGGGTCCCTAAGTTGTGGAGGGCCTCACTAAGTTGCTGAGGCTGGCCTTGAACCTGTGATCTTCCTATCTCAGCCTTCCAAGTACTGGGATTACAGGCATGCGCCACCACTCCCAGCTGATGTCTAGCCTTTAATCCTGCTTTTAGCTACCCGTTGGATATGTGCAGGCAAAAGTGAAGAGTCTAAGTCCTTGTAACAAGATGAAGAAATTTTTCATTTCTAAAATAACCTCCTAAGATTTAAGGAAAAGAAATTAATGGTGTGGTTGTTTGTTTGTTTTTGTTTTTTGTGGTACTGGGAATTGAACCCAGGGGCATTCCACCTCCAGAGCTGCACTCCCAGCCCTTTTTAATTTTTGTTTTGGAAACAGGGTCTCACTAAGTTACAGAGGGTCTCACTAAGTTTTCTTTTACTTATTTTTTTTGTATGGTGGTACTGGGGATTGAACCCAGGGGCATTCTACCTCTATACCCCCAGCCTATTTTTTTATTTTGGAAAAGGGTCTTGCTAAGCTGCTGAGGGTGCAGCTAAATTTCTGAGATTTGTCTCAAACCTGTGAGCTTCCTGTGTCAGCCTCCCAAGTACTGGGATTATGGGTGTGCATCACCATGCCCAGCTGGATCACCAGTTTTTAACCAGTTGGTCAATCCAAACTCAGAAACTAGAAAAATAAAAATGGACTTTATATGGGAGTCTTAGGTTCAGATCACTGTGAATCGGTGTTCTGAGGAAGGCAAGAAGAGTAGGAGCTTATACGGGCAATTGAACATTAAGAAAGAACAGGTTATTGAGTGCCAAGAAGGAGCAGGGAAGGCTGGGCTATAGCTCAGTTGTACAGTGCTTGCCTAGTGTATCTGTCAGCATTCTTGCAGCTATAATCTAAAGTTTGACCATGTAACTTAGAGGAGAGAAGATTTATTTTCTTATGGTTTTGGACTCAGTCCATGTGAGGCTGGGGACCACGGATCTCAGGGCATGGTGGCAGCGGGAGGCGAAGAGATTGAGAGCATATGGGCTGTGCTCTTTACATCATGAAGGCCAGACGCAAGAGAAAGAGAGCAGGGGAGGAGGAACCATTTATATAATCCCCAAGGCTGTACCCCCAGGGACCACCTCCTCCAGCCACACCCTACCGGCCTACCAGGTACCACCCAGGTAAATCCATTACAATGGATTTATCCACTTCTGGGATTATATAACCCTCATGACTCAATTACATCAGCTCCAAACATTAATAAATGAGCTCTTTAGGGGACATTTTATATCTAACTATAACACTTAGCATGTACATGCAAAGCCCTGGGTTCTATCCCTAACACTGCTAGAAAAGTGGGAGAAGGAGGAACCGGAGCTATGTGGGCAATAGAAGGTAATTTTTTTTCAAAATGTATAAACAAAATGTAAATGTCCATAAAACAAGGATCTGATAACCTCTTGATATGCATCTTGAGCTTCTGGGCACAAAGTAATTGTCTAGTTATTCTGGTCACTCCAGATGCCTGAAGTCAAAGAGTAGAGGCGACCAAAGTTCACATTCCAGGCAGCAGCTAGAGACATGTATTATGTCTTGCTTTCTAATGACCTAAGGAAACCATTTTGAAATGCTCTTTCAATGTTGCTTTCAGTGTAACTTTCCTTTGATTTTCACAAGCCTCTCATTGGAATATTTATTTATTTATTTATTTATTTATTTATGTTAGTGGTGGTGGTGCTGGGAATTGAACCCAGGGGCATTCTACCTCCGAGCTACAACCCGGTCCTATTTATTTTTTGTTTTGAAACAAGGTCTCACTAAGTTGTCGAGGGCCTCGCTAAGTTGCTGAGGCTGGCCTTGAACCTGCGGTCCTCCTGTCTCAGCATCCCAAGTACCAGGATAACAGGTGTGTGCCACCATGCCTGGCTAATTGGAATAGGTATTAACAGGCAGAACTAGTGTTGTTAACAGGAAAGCCAACATGAGCACCAAGGGTTTCTCCAATACCCTTCCATGAGACATGCCATAATATAGTTTAACTCGACTCATTTCTTCATTGATTTAACATGTATTTATCTATTTATTTATTTATTTATTTATTTATTTATTTATTTTCGGTACTGGGGATTGGTTGAACCCAGGGGCATTCTACCTCCGAGCTATACCCCCAGCCCTATTTTTTATTCTTTATTTTGAAACAGGATCTCACTAAGTTGCGGAGGGCCTCACTAAGTAGCTGAGGCTGGCCGCGAACCCGGATCCTCCCGTCTCAGCCTCCCAAGTACTGAGATTACAAGCATGCGCCGCCACACCTGGCTAACATGTATTTATTGAAGGTTTACTATACTCCAGATGGTGCCAATCACTCCAGACAGACAATGGTGAGCAAAAACCGACCTTGTTCCTCCCCTCATAGAACTTACGGTCGGCTGGGTAAACAAGCCCCAGTAAAATAATCATAGTAGACTGAAGGTCGCACAAGGCTGGGCGGGCCTGCTGCAGGGTGTACAACGTGCTGTCAGGCAGCTTCCAGGGCTGTGATAGTTGGTCTGGTTTGTCAAGTTGAGCCACCTAAGATCATGTGACTTTGGTTGTGTAACAGCAGATTGAACCGGAAGTCCTGCCCTAAATGTGGGCAGCAGGGTTCTGATAGGTGCAGGACTTGGATAAAAGAAGGAGAAAGCTGCATAGAGGGAGCCACGACTCTTCCTGAAGAAAACGTATCTGCTCTCGTCTGAGATCGTCGGTCTCCAACTTTGCCGTTTCCTTGAAGAGCTTCTTGATCTTCTGCTCTCATCTGAGATCATCGGCCTCCAGCCTTCGAGCTGAAACTTCACCATCGTTTCTCCGAAGAGCTTCCTTATCTTCACATCTTGGACTGGACTGAATTGGTGGTTGCTTCAATCCTAAGGCTCCAGCTCTTAGACCGCCCAACCAGATACTGATTCCTCTGATTCTTCACGTGCAGTCGAAACTCAGGACTACATCGTGAGCTGATCTAATAAATCCTTTTTTTTTTCATTATGTGAATTCTGTTGATCTAGTGAACCCTGACCAATACAAGGGCTAACCCAGGTGACGTGGAGCCGCTGTGGTCCTGAATTCAGGGATCTCGTAACTGACAAAACATTACCACCAGACTGTGGCTGAGCTTACCAAGGAGGAGAAATATGACCAAGAACTTAAGAAGACTCAGCTTATCAAAGCTGCTCCAGTGACAAAAACAATCTCTGTGTTTGCAGACCCACTGATCAGGAAATTCACCAACAGGATGATGGAAGGAGGAAACAAAGTGCTGGCCAGATAGATCCCTCATGATCCAGACTCTGGGCACTATGAAAGGAAGCAGTTTAAGAGATACCATGCTGCTTCTACAGGAAAACAGGCAATCATTCAACTCAACCCCTGCACCACCTTCCATCAATCATCGAAGAACTGTCAGCCTGTTACTGGGCTGCTACCCAGCCTCAAGGGTGACCATTTCTTTTTTTGTGTGTGTGGTAGCGGGGATTGAACCCAGGGGCGTTCTACCTCCGAGTTACACCCCCAGTCCTATTTTTTATCCTTTATTTTGAAACCAGTCTCACGAAGTTGCGGAGAGCCTCACTAAGTAGCTGAGGCTGGCTACGAACCCGGATCCTCCGGTCTCCTCCTCCCAAGAACTGGGATTACAAGTGTGCGCCACCACACCCGGCAAGGGTGACCATTTCTACCAGGTCCCCATGCCCCTAACTGACCGCCATCGTCACTTCCTAGCCATGAAGTGGACGATCACTGAGTGTCGAGAGAATAACACTGTGGACACTGATGCCAGCAAAGCTGTTACACAAGCTGTTGGGGGCTTTTCACAACCAGGGCTAGTGATCAAGAGGAAGCAAGATATACACAAGATGGTCCCTGGCCCACTAACGCTTGTGGTAGAGGGAGTGGAGGGGTGTCAGGAAGAGCCCAGGACCTCTGCCATAAGAGGCCTTGTGAGTCGCTGCACTATTAAAAAGTACCTGTGGGTTACAGTTATAGTTCCTTTTTGAGAAGGATGGAACATCATGTTTATTACCTTTTTTGTGTGTGGTACAGGGGAATGAACCTAGAGGCATTCTACCTCTGAGTGACACCCCCAGCCCCTTATTTATTTTTTATTTGGAAACACAGTCTCACTAAGTTGCTGACAGCCTCACTAAATTGCTGAGGCTGGCCTTGAGCCTGGGATCCTCCTTTCTCAGCCTCCCAAGTACTGGAATTACAAGCATGCGCCACCTCACCCAGCTAATGTTTATTGCCTGTTAATCCTTCTTCCTTTGGGGACAGAACTGGCTTTCCCTGCCCCCTCTCCTTGTAAAACAGGAACATAATCAACCTGGGAATCAACAAACTCAAGGTTCGGTCTTCTTGTCCCTTGGCGTGGGGTGGGCCTTTGGATGCTATGAAAGGAAGCAGTTTTAGTGTCAGAAAAGATTTATTAGAAAATCTTCACCCTGAACTGGTATAGCAAGTGATACAAGAGCTACCATTCATTAAAACTGACTGGAGGAAAAAAATAATCATAGTAAATGGGTTGAGCGTTATAAACTATGCAAAGTAGTCTCAAGGAAAAACGCCCAGAGCTGATAAACATATAACAAGGGGGGGGGGTCTGGAATGATTAAATTAGGGCATCAAGGAAGGCTTCCCTAAGCAAGTGCTGTTTAATGTGAGATTCAAACTGTAACAAGGACTTAGAGAGGCCACCTTGGTTAAAAGCAGTGACTCATAGGCCTGCAGATGTCCTATGGGTAAAAGAAAGCAGGAGAAAGCTTGGCATCTCTAGACAGATGTGGTGGCACACGCCTATAATCCCATTACTTGGGAGACTGAAACAGGAAGATCTCAGGTTCGAGACCAGCCTCAGCAAGTAGTGAGACTCATCAACCTAATGAGACCCTGTTTCAGAATAAAAAAATAAAATACAGCTGGGGGTGTAGTTCAGAGGTACAATGCCCTGGGGTTCAATCCCAAGTACACCCTCCCAAAATAAGAAAAGCATGAATAAAAATCAATTGGGGGAAGCTGGACATGGTGGCACAGGCCTATTACTTGGGACGCTGAGATAGGAAGTTTGAAGGTTTGAGGACAACCGTAGCAACATAGTGAGACTCTCATCAACCCAGCAAGACCCTCTTTCCAACCAAAAATAAAAAGGGCTGGGGGTATAGCTCGTAGGTGGAACACCCCTGGATTCAATCCCCAGTATCCCACACACACACACACACAACTGGGTACAGGAGGGAGGGAGAGGAGTTATTCTGGGCAATCTGCAGCTCCATAAGTCCTGTTATAGGAATAGGTTTGGGGATTAGAGAGAAAATAGAGAAGCACTGAATGTCTGGAGCATAGAGATGGAAAGGGAGGAAAAGATCAAGCTGAAGCTGGTGATGGATGGCTAGTAGGGCCTTCAAGGCTGGATGAACATTTTGGTCTATGTTCTAGGAGCAATGGAAAACCACTGAAGCCTTAAGAAGAGGATATTTTTGACCCTTGGTATCTATAGGGGATTGGTTCTAGGACCCCCCATCCCGGCCCTGCATACCAAAATGCACTGATGCTCAAGTTCCTTTATATACAATGGCATAGCGTTTGCATGGGCCCTCCATGCATCCTCCCATATACTTTAAATCATTTCTAGATTACTTATAATACCCAATACAATGTAAATGCCACCCACGTAAATAGTGGCTATACTGTATTCCTTAGGGAATTATAACAAGGGAAAAATCTGTACATGTTCAGTGCAGATACAATTTTTTCTCAAATCTTTTCCTTCTAGGATTAGTCGGATCCACAGATGGGGAACCCACAGTTACAGAGGGCCGACTGTAACATGATCCTACTAGAGGATCCTAGAGAGGCCGGCACTGGCTCCTGAGTGAAAGATGTATTGAAGTGAAGGGCAGAGAGTGCTCAGATTCAGGTGGAGTGCATGACAGTGGTCAAGATGATAGCTCTTGGTACCTTAGACTTGGCTGAAGAAATGAGTGGGTTGGAGAAAGATTTTAGGAAGAAGAATCAACAAAACATTAACAGATTTGATCTGAAGAATTAAGGGGGAGATGATCATGTTCAAGTCTGTTTCCTCTAGCTTCTAAAATGCACAAATGGGTGACTGGGGATTCCGCTTGCAATAAAGAGGAACACTGTTAGCTGGGTGCGGTGGAGCAGGCCTATAATCCCAGTACTTGGGAGGCTGAGGCAGGAGGATCGTGGGTTTGGGTTTGAGACCAGTGCATGAGAACTTCATGAGACCCTGTTTCAAAATAAAAAGGGCTGGGGTATAGCTCAGAGGTAGAATACACCTGGATTCAATCCCCAGTACAAAGAAAGAAAAGAAAGGAAGGAAGGAAGGAAGGAAGGAAGGAAGGAAGGAAGGAAGGAAGGAAAGAGAGAGAGAGAGAGAGAGAGAGAGAGAGA